>CAKAOH010011755.1:55039-68924 GCA_916701665.1 Sebastiscus tertius | reverse complement strand
TATAAATAAACGTAAACTTACGCTCCAAAATGTAGCATAAGTTTGGAGCATTACTTGAACTCCTTCGCGACAAGCTAGTATGACATGGTGGGTTTAGGTTTTTCGGTTTCATATGATAACAGTATCTTCACTCTAACTTTGAAACTCAGCCCGCTACAACTTAAAAATCGCGTTATTGTGTTAAAGAAATTAGTGGTAGTAGTAGTATTAGTTACATTCTACTTGCGGTACAGCTTGTCTTCTATCCCTTGCCTGCACTGTAGCAGGCGAGGGAGGGGAAGGGCGGCACTCATTAGGAACAAACAGCCTTTTTGTTTTTTTGCTCGACAAAAATAGAACTTGAGCGTGTTTACGCCAAAATAGACCCCTACACCACAGGACGGGTAGTGTGTCAAAGCAGTAACCTTTACAACAATAGAACATGATGTAAACTAACATTTAAACCAGAAGCAATGCTGAAGATATATCAAGGAGAATGCTGTGTTATCCAACAGTGTTGCTACAATTTAGCTTCTGGCATCCAGTGACAGCACCGTGTGCACTGGAGCTAAGCAGCACTCTGATCAGCGAGTTTACATTTAGGGAGCAGACTTTACTCGGTCAGAGTAACTCATGTTTTCTGCACAAGATGTCATTTTATTTTCACTTTTAAAATTGATAGCAGGATTGCATTCATCTATTGTGGTTCATATTTTGAACAAACTTTCTGAAACAGATTTTATGGAACGAATATGTCTGGGTACATACAGTACGTATCACGGTGCTGGACCACGGCCCACGGTCGTCATATTTGAGGCATGACATTCATTAGTAAAACAACCCGAGTCAGAGAGGGACTGAATTCATTCTTGTTTTAAGACATTCACCATGCACTCACCACAAGCTGCTGAAATTCAGAAGAAAAGACAGAGTTCCCCCCCAGGAAACGTGTCAGCTGAGGTGATAAGCATTTTGTGATCATTTTAGTTGCTAAGTGATGGTCTTCACAATAACAGTGTTAAAAAAAAAGCACCATTGATTTTTTTCTCTGAAGTTACTATTAAAATAAGTCTATTCATTTCTTCTAATGTTAGCAGAGATGTAATTAATTCAATGGAAGTGGCCAGTCTTTTATATAGCAGCAGTTTTATTTGACTGAATAACAAACATTATTTCTACACAGATGATGCTCTCATTGAATCGTAAAATTACATTTCTGGTCCGATATCATTCTTTCATAGCTCAAGTCAAATTAAATGTAGAAAATGTTTAAAGGAATTTATTGTGCAATTAGATGCTGTCAAGCTAGTTAACAATATGCACTGTTCCTAAAGGGGATGCTATGAAAGGTCAACAGATAGAGCGAAGCCGACCAGAGCGAGATATGGGATATGTAAATGTAGACAAAACATTTGGAGGGGAGAAGAGAAGTATGATTCTGCAGGGAAACACCAGAGAGGAGGCAGTGAGTAATGACTGGGGGGGAACGTGAATGAAAGAGAGGCCAAAGAGACAGATTGCATGTACAAATGAAAACCAAGGAGGAGGGAAGAACACAAAAGAGTGAATATTAAAAAGAGACAGACAGGAAGACGAAGAGAGAGAAATTCGTGTGGCACTGACAGCTCATTAGAAAACTGTCAGTTGGTACTTCTGAAACTGCAGATCAGACTGGAGGGAGCGATAACTTCCCCGGATCACCAGGCACAAATACTGAAATGACCACACACAGGATTGATCACGTAGTCTGTGATGTGAATTCTCTGATGCTTGAAGGGGCATTTCCTATAAAAAGACAGATATTATCTCACTTGTCTCCCCATGGTGACACTTAAAACCGCCTCAGTTTAGACCAGGACAAACCAAAACATGGTCTACGCGCTGAAGCCTGAGAGAGCAGGACAGAATAGTGAGCGTTAATACCCCGCTTAAATCATCTTAAAACTTGAAAAAGTCTTGATCCAAAGCATGACGGTCTATATAAATGTGTCTTTATAAATGCACCGATCTGACACTGTAGTATAGGTGAGTGTTTCTGCATCATCAAGAGTGTCCTGTCTCAGTGTCCTTGAGCAACAATCAAGCGAGCCATGATCTCCTACTGTGTCACTGTTAAAACTGTGCGGTTTGAGTGCCTGAAAGGTAATTTCCATGTTATCAGATCATCGGGCTGCAAAACATGTGGTTTCTATTAGACGAGCAGGTAGACAGATGGCTGAACAGACAGACAGGGTTGTGGGCAGACGGGTACTCGCAGCCTCAGACATGCAGCGGTGTGTGTGTGTGTGTGTTTGATATATAAAGATCTTGGTATGTGCTCTACAAAAGCAGACATGCCTAATCTGTTAGAGGACACGAGCAAACTGTAAACGGACGTGCCACAACTGGACCTGTGCTATCGCTGGCTGTACTGCTGCAGGTAGAGGCAGGTGGTATTGTGTGCAGGCACATTGAGTTTCTTCTGAGTATGAAATGTGCTATATTAATAAACTTGCCTTGCCTTAACTCTAAATCCAATTCTTAACCCTTAAACAGCCCTCTGAAGAAGTGAGGACTCACCAAGATGTCCTCAGTTTCCAAAAATGTTTTCACACTGTTTTAAAACTCAAATTGGTCCTTACAAAGAACACAAGCAACATAGTTGTCAAATTTAAGTACCACATCTTCCCTCACATAAGTGGTTTGAATATTGCGGTCGTTTCCACATCTGTAGTGGTCTTTAATGTTTAAGCGTTACCATGAAATGTATCAATTGAACATGTTATTTGTTTTCATTTCTCATTTTGTGACACACAGTGGTTTAAAGGTTTTGGTATTATTAACAGTCTGCCAACCAGTATGCAACTCTGGGGGGGAAAAACCCTGACACCAATTACAAATCATAACTAGACATGAAACAGAAACCACTGGCACTGAAAATGTCATGCGATTCCTTTAGCGAACAGCCTATTGATGCCACTTGAATAAATACACATGAGCTCCGTCTACGGTTGAATAAACATTACAGGCTCCGACGTGTGAGCATCCATTCACCCACAGAGTGACCTGATTTCAGAGAACCACAAGATGTGCAGACACCCACAAAAAACGGGACAGTATGTGCTTACCGCCGCGCTAATTCAATATTCATAACTTTATTTAAAAATATCCACATTTTCAGGAAACAGAGGCTGACTGCCATCTGGCTTCTGACAGTCAAACAGCTTCAGATGAAATGTCCTGACATTTATTTCAAAAGGAACCAACACAGAAAAATGATCAAAATCAGATCCTGGATCAAATTGAAGTCTGCAATACTGGATATGTAGTCACTGGTTTGTTACGTATGTAGGTTTTCAAGGGGAAAACTGCACCTAATTTTGCAAAGTAATCTTTATTTTATAACGCCTGCACTGTACTTCCACCATCTGATCAGAATAGTACACATTCAACTCTTCACTCTTTCCGCTCTCTTGTGAGCCTGGTCTGATCTGTCTTGCAAGACTACATCTTCCTTTGTTTCTTGTAGACAACATGAAAAATTAATCATTCCAGTGCAATAGCAAGGCCAAATGCAGGTACACCTGATAGCCGCATGTGTCACTTTTAGCATCCAGTCATGTTAACCAGCCAAAAGAGTGAATCTTAATATTTTAAAGCTACTTACATCAGTTTAAATGTTGTAATTTGCCAACCAAGAACCAATAAAAACTGCTCTAAATTCTATGTTTAAAGCTGTCAATCACATAGTACAGTATGTGCAGGTGTCTTTTTTTAATTTATTTTTACAAATATAAGCTCTTTTTCTGCAAATGATATCTTCAAGAATTCACAAAGAAAAAGCAGAGTCAGCAGTTGTTACTAAAGAGTTAGCTGATGACTGGCAGACGCTCCAGTTAGCTCCTGCGGCCATACAGCAGAGCTGCTGCATCATTAGATACATCATTATGAGAAGAGGCTGCTTTCCAAGGGAAGACTAGAAAGTAGGTCAAAGTTAAAGGGGACCTATTATGCTTCTGTGCTTTTTCCCTTTCCTTTAGTATGTTTTATAGTTTTTTGTGCATGTAAAAGGTCTGCCCAGTTACAAAACTAACTAACCCTCCCACATAGAAATACTGCTCCTGAACTGCCTGAAACTAGTGTTGCCAATTCTCAAGCAACCAGGTCTATAGAATCAAGCCCAATAGAAGCAACCCTAGAAAAGCAATGAGAAAAGTAAACCATTTTTTGCACATTAAAGCATGTAAACATATACAAGTAGAAACCTAAAATACAAGTATGCACCTAAAAATAAGCACGGTAGGTCCTCATATAAATAGGGCATATAAATATGAACCACAAGAAAATGGGAAAGGCCATTTTTTATGCTGTGTAATTAACAAGAAAAATACAGTGCACATTCTAAGTGGAGCACTAAGTGAGATGAACAGCAGGCACATCTCTGTCTGATTTTTTGACGATTATTGCTGGAATAAACTCAAATCCTAAAATGCTAATTGATATCATTAAACTGGCTGCATGTCCAAGAACACGTATATACATATCAGCTCATCAGGAAAAACTACCATGTGCTTCAGCAGACAGACATAGAACAGAGGACTCCGTGGTAACTGCAGCTGGAGTAGAGAAACGTTAAGCCTAAATGAGAAACAGAAGCAGAGCTCTGGGGAGACCAGCTGTGGATGCAATAGTTTGGAAAGAATTGTTTGTTTGCATGCATTCTTACATTTCTACATTTTAGAGTCCTCACATGAACTAAAATATAATGAAAATCTTCATAAGTGATGTTATATATTCTCCATCCAAACTCATTCAGGGGCTAGTTTTCAGTCAGGACTTTGGGTTTAGAGCTAAGAGGTATTCACTTCAGAGTCATTGTCATCATCGAATGTCCTCACAAACGTTGTTATAAAACTGTGCGTTTTTAAGTAAACGTGTGTCTTTTCCCACCCCAGACTTTACGCTGCCTCTTTAAGAACAGTAGAAGAACACAGTGCAGACTTCCTCTCTCCTCCTCCTCCTCCTCCTCCTCCCTCCATCATGTTTGATATTTAAGGAATGTTCTTGCAGCCTCACTTTCACTCTGGTTCTGCTGTGTCACTGCTGGCTCTCACACACACACACACACACAAGAATTTTCCTACCATGTGAAGGTAAATGTGTGCTCTGTGAGTGTGTATAGAGGTACGTTTACAGTTAAATAAACAGAAATTACTAAAAAATTGTGTGCTCTCTTCAGAGAAAGTGGCTTCTCAAGCTCTAAAGCACACACACAGACACACACACACACACACACACACAGACACACACACAGAGACAGAGCAGCCTTCAGCTGTAATGCAAAGCAGAGTGGTGACAACGGTTGTCTCCTCAGGGTGTAAGTCACCAACAATGAGTGCCATAACACTGTCTTCTCTCCCTCGTCCCGTTTTACTAGAAAGACTTGCCGTTGTGAGTTTAAGTCTTCCGTCATCGGAAATGTGTTGGATTTTATCATCTTTGTACATCATGATGAAGTTGATTACGATTAAGGTTTTACTTAGGGCAGTATTTCTACAGTTTCATTCCCCCTCCATGTTTTCTATCACCCACGGCGACCTACCAACAAAACACTTGATGTGTCTTGTCTGCAGCATAAATCCATCTTAACAAATTATTTTTCTGTGCCAAACGGCAGCCAGTCATGACTTACTCACCATTTCTCATTAAACAAATGTCCGACAAGGTCGCTAATAATTTCACAATTCGCCAGCCAACAATGTGGCAGGTAGAACTGACTGTTAAAGCAGCAGCGTGCTCCACAAGAAATCTAGTTTATTTATCACTAGGGATGCACCGATACCAGTATCGGGTATCGGGTCCGATACTGTGCTCACGTACTCGTACTCGCAAAATGGCTCCGATACAACGGCACCGATACCGCTTTACAGCAGCGTGACGTTAACCTCTCGTCACCATCTTTCGGGTCCTCAAGCTCCACCTCCCCGATGATTCGGGCGAGACGGGCCGGTGGTGCACCCAACCCCGCTGGACCGGGATCCCACCTCAGCTGGTGCGCGCCGGCCCTCACTTTCATTGTGCCACGGGGTTTTACTTGCACCCTCTGACTCGCGCGTGCGTTAGAGTCCTTGGTCCGTGTTTCAAGACAGGTCGGGTGGATTGCCGACAATGTCACAGCCCCCTGCCGCCTTTTACGTGGGCCGCGGCATAACGCGGTTGGGGCGCACTGAAGACAGTCCGCCCTGGTCGACAGTCGCACCGGGAGCAGAAAGCCACGTCACGGTGCGGTGAGTGTCCGGGCGGGGAGCGCTGTAAAGCTGCGGCCGCAAGCAACCTTCGCCCCGAGCCTTTCCAAGCCGACCTAGAGCCGGTCGCGGCGCACCGCTTCGTATGCGGGACTTACCAGCCTGCCGTGTGTCGCTCACACCCTCCAGCTGGCTGTTAACGAGGGTCTTTAGGCACAGAGAAGTACTCGTATCGGTACTCGGTATCGGCAAGTACCCAAATGTAAGTACTTGTACTCGTTCTGAAAAAAAGTGGTATCGGTGCATCCCTATTTATCACATTATCATGGACAAACCAAACCAAAATAAAGATGGAAATGTTTCATCATTTAGACTACAGTCTATCAATAATAGAAAAACAGTTTGGAGGGAGGCCTGGCGGGACGGGCTGTCAGTGTTGCCGACTTGGCGACTTTCTATCTAGATTTAGGGACTTTTGGAGTTAGTGCTACTAGTTACTTTCATTGGAAAAGAGATGGGTTTTTGGTTGGATACTTTTTAAAATCTAGCGTACTCTTAATCGTTTCTCAGCAGTGCCAACCCTACTACGAACCCTAGCTTTAATGTAATCTGGAAAATTTCCACCCAAATTCAAATATGTTGCAGTAATGTCAAATGCAGCAAAGAGACTAAATGGTAAATGGACTTGCATTTCTATCGTTCCTTTCTAATCTTCCGATCACTCGAAGCACTTTTACACTACATGTCAACACACACACACACACACACACACACACACACACACACACACACACACACACACACACACACACACACACACACACACACACACACACACACAGTGATGTTGGCCAACCTGCCCATCAGGATCTAATCTAAAGTCATTCACACACCGATGACAGCCTTCGGGAGCAATTTGGGGTTCAGTATCTTGCTCAAGGACACTTTCACATGTGGACTAGAGGAGCTAGGGATCAAACCACCGACCTTCTGATTGGTGGGCAACCCGCTATACCTATGAACCACAGCCGCCCTCGAAGACTAGAAGATGCCAACCATTTAGGTTAGATTAGAGGTGCAACTAAGGATTATTTTCATCAACTAATCATTTAGTTTATAAAATGACGGAAAATAGTGTTCAGTTTACAATGATATCAAAAAGAGAAAAATAAAACAAATATTCCTATTTGAGAGGCTGAAAAGAGTCTTTTTTTGGCATGCTTGCTTTAAAAACGACTTGAATTGATTATCAAAATAGTTGCTGATTATTTTGCCGATTGTTTGACATCCATTGCAGCTCTAGTTTCATTTTACATTGCAATATTATGTTAAAATGCTACATGAAGCATCAGGTGTACTGATGGGCACCTCAAGCAGCGCCCATCAGTACATGACAATGTATTCGCAACTGACCTATAATATCCACGTCTGCTCTGACTCTCCAATCCATTTACTTCCTCCTCTCTCTCCCCTCCTCCTCTGTCTGAATCCCCTCCACACCTCTAAGAGCTGGTTGCCATGATCCCTCCTGCCTCCACCCTATCTATCTATCTATCTATCTATCCATCCATCCATCCATCCATCCATCCATCCATCCATCCATCCATCCATCCATCCATCCATCCATCCATCCATCCATCCATCCATCCATCCATCCATCCCCCTCCAGGAATGTTATTGTCTGACTAAATGCTTGGATTAAAAAAAGAGAGGAGAAGAGGCAAAGTGAGGAAACGTCAGACTAGGACGGAGGGAGGGAGGGAGGGAGGAAGGGAGGGAGGGATGAGGATTAGCAAAAGAGGGGTGACAGACGGGAAATCCAGGAGACCTGCTAACATGAAGGAGAGCAGGAAAGCAGCACCCTCCCCCCCTTTCTGCCCCTCTTTTATTATCCCTTCTTCTCTGAATGCTGGCATGTTTTGTAATATCACATTAGACCATGCTGATAACTAAGTTATTAAATCAACCTTAAAGTTGGTTTTTAAAACCCCCCAAAAAAGATATAACAACATCTAATTTATGTTTGGAGTGTGATTTATAGTTTCGTCTGCCCTTTCCTCTCCACCGACTTTTCTGAATCAGCCATCTGACTTAAATTCTATATACATGTACACCTTTGAGGCATTAATTGATGCAGGTCAGAACACTGTCAAGAATTGGAAAAGGCAGAATACACAGGAGTGATCACAAAATAAAAATAAAAACAAACAAATCAATATGAGAATATCAACTTGGAGAAGAATAAAAAGACATTCAGGATGGCTATCGTGGGGGTCTCCAGCCTCGCGGACTGCAGGGCTCTGTGGGTGAAGTCTGGTGATTAAAGGGTGCAAAGACCCTCTGACAGATGGAACAGGTCACGGAGAGTGGGACGTGCAAGGTCTCACACACACACACTGACATACTTAACAACAGCACAAAATGATGTGCGCATTCACACGCATAATCACAGACATAAAGTATATCCCTCTACTTAGGCGTGCAGGCTTGTGCGCACACACATACGCACACACGTATGAAAGTATGTGAGCATGTGGCTGCATTAAAAACAGGCGACTAAGGGGAAGATCATTAGTGAGTGTGGGCATTCACACTTTTTAAATACACGCACGCACGCACGCACAGTCAACAGTCAACTATTATCTGACCATTTAACAGGGTCAGATAATACTTTTCATATTGGTTGCACTAGTGTGCCTAACTTTTTAATTTAGGTGCACCAGCACATAATTTAAGTGCACCCAAAATTTTTCATTGCGCCTTTGCTGCCGCAATAATACATTTTAAGCATTTTGTCAGTTCACGATGTCACCATACCAGAAATTTAGTAGTCCATACCGATACCAGTGAAATTCCACAATTCTCGAAACCAATTCAATACCGCGGTAAACAAAACAAAAGTGAAACAATAAATCCCAGGTACTTCAACATACACTCCTTTATTACTGTTTGCATACTGGTTTTTGTTAGGAAGTTAAACAGGTCATAATTCTCTCTATTATCTATTTCATATTGCTGTGAAAACATCTCCTTCAAACAACTGGATGTATTCAAGTTTCTCACCAAAAACTACATTTTACAAGATTACATTTGAACACATTATGATAATGTTAGAATTTACCTTCGCCCAACACCTATTTTTACTGGACGCCTCATAATGTAAATCGATGGTGCCTCCCATTAAGCTCTCGCCCTGCTGATTTCAACACACATTTGTTGTTTAAAATGTAGCGTTATCATGAAAAAATAGGGTGGGTCCCCTGGACGCAACGATAGTGAGTTTAACAGTCTACCTACGGTACCGTCAGGCATCCACACCTTTACTTATTACATTGGTATAAGAACAGCGTAATGTGTGTGTAGTGAGTGAGTGGACAAGCGAAAGAGATGTGTTACGAGCAGATTAGTTCAGCGATCACTGGAGCAGAGAAGAAATTAGCGCTAAAGTTGCCTCCTGTTAAAAAACACACACACGCACGCACGCACGCACGCACGCACACACACACACACACACTTGTGAAATGAATCCAGGTGCTCCTTCAGTCGATATCGGGGCTGGGCTGTTCAGGGTCGGGGACAGGTATAACGGGCACCGCAGCATTTTTTCTTGACGTAAAAACAATATATAGTTCTCTTCATTTTGAATTACCAGTTGCTTTTATGGTTGTGATGTCGCTCGAGGAGGAGTACAGGGTGCGGTTTCTCACATACACAATTACACACACAGACAGACCTTGTAAATGTCAGGCGCACCGGTGAGCCCAATGAAAACATTTAGTCGCACTTGACAGATTTTCGATCGCACTCTGGAGCCCTGATTTAGAAAGAATCTTGCTTCCTTATTATGAACGATATCCTGTGTAACACAAAACGAGGCTATTAGGACAGAGGTTGTTGTGTGTTGGAAACACTGTAATACCCTTTATGGAATATTTGTAATTTTGCTTGTATAATTGACTTGATTTGACTAGGATGGGACATAACAAGGTGACAGATCATGTCATAAAAATTCAAACCGATGGGATATCAGTTAAAAAGAAAGGCTGTTTTATGGAAGGTGGAGGGAGATTGCAAAAAAATATTACTGGAACAAGGTGAACTTTAAGTGTTGCAAAACAAACTTGTAAACCAGAATTTTGCATCTTTATTTCTAACTTCTGATCACTTCCCATTCTATTCTATCAGAAGAATTAGCCATTAGCCTGATGAACCTGACATTATTCAAGCCTCTCACCCAACATCCCTATCGATCGGATACCGTCAGGCCCCAGAGCAATCACGTCTGATCTCTGACTTCAAACTGTGCGAGATAAACTGTCCGACACAAGACACACACACACACACACACACACACACACACACACACACACACACACACACACACACACACACACACACACACAGAGCAGAATCAATACACTTGTTATCTGATCCTAGACTAGCTATGAATAGCAAATAAGAGTGTGTACTTAATAAGGTCAGTGGTAATGTTCTTGTGATGCTCGATGCTAACAAAGCAAATAAAAGTACTAGTAATATGTAAATTATTTATCTGCTAATGATGTGAATGTTCGTTGTATGCGCTCAAACATCAAATGCATTATTCAATTAATCAATGGCTGATAAACAAGGATGTTTCTGATTGACGGTCCATCTGCTGAGGAGCAGCTGATTAGCTCAACCCTAATAAGAGACTGTACTCACTCCAGTGCTAATGAATTGAGACAAAAAAATGAAAACGCACACACAACCAAAACACACACATTCAACACACACCCCGGATGATATTCATGCTCACACAGACGGTCTTGCCCGTAGGATGGTAATTTTAGAGTTTCTCAATTAGGAGCAAAGCCTGTTAAGAGAAGTAGCCGGAGCTGTAAGAGATTAACAACAGCTCTGACTACTGACCAAGATAGAGGTGATAGGAGGAGGGAATGAGGAAGGGATGATAAAAAGAAATAAGTATAAAAAATGTAGATTACAACAAAGAAGTGAGAGGTAGAACAGAGAAGAAAAAAAGGACAGATGAAAATCACTGAAAAAGGGAAAGAGAGAAAGACTGACTACTCAAATATGACAAATATGACAAACAGAAACCTGCCTCCCATCACCGTTTTTGGCCTTGGAAATGGTAGTGCATGAATGGACAGAAGGAATGAAAAAAGGAAAGAGGGAGGGAGTGAAGGAGAGAGTGTGTCATGAGAATGGTATGATAGGGGTTTCATCAAGGACAGATAAAAATAAGATGATGAAGTCTTTACACTCACAGGACCACACAGACGGTTCTGCAGAGGGTCAGGACGGGGACAGTCAACATCAGCGCCAAGGCTACATCGTACAAGGTCTAAAAACATTATCACTGTGTATTTCTGCAGTGAGAAACTAATTGGCTATTTTGAACAACTCTGCCCACATTGCTTTAACTATTTAAGGCAGGCTTTCTCAAATGTTTGAATAGAAAGAGCCTCCAATGTAACATCAGTGTTTGATCAAATTAGACTTGTATTAGGACTAGGTGGCAACCTCCAGTTCTGAAAAGTGAAGCCAATAACAGCCAGCAGGGGGCGACTCCTCTGGTTGCAAAAAGAAGCCTGATTGTATAGAAGTCTACAACGAAATGAGCCTACTTCTCTCTTGATTTATTACCTCAGTAAACATTGTTAACATGAGTTTATGGTCTCAATTGCTAGTTTCAAGTCTTCTTCAATACAGCGTGATGTTCATTTAGTAAATTATGGTCCCATTTTAAGCCTTAGAGTAGGCTTCAGGGCATTCTAAAAAAACAAGATGGCGACGGCCAAAATGACATACTCGAGGCTTCAGAACCGTAGTCAACAAGCCAATAGAGGTGAAGTCCCGCCCCTTTCCGGTGGACCATCATGGGACCTTATTTCAAACGGTAGTCAACAAGGAGAGACAAATATTTGTTTTGCTCCCGTTTGAATTACGCCACAAAAAATGATTTGTCTTTCACTGTTGACTACCGTAAATATTTTTCCCGAAATAAGGTCCCATGGGGTCCACCGAAAGAGGAGGTACTTCACTTCTCTATGGGAGACGTCACGCTGACTACGTCCACTTCTTCTATACAGTCTATGATTAGGATGTGTAACTAAAATCAGCGTGACAACATGATGCCTGTCGATGATGGGAGACGATATGGTGAAAATAATGAACAAAAAAAGAGTGGATACTTTTCTATTTGGAAATAAGAAACAATAATACAACTTTGAACCTTTCCTGTCACCATGTTGTTAATGTCTACCACCTAAAAGGAATCCCTGATGTTCTCTGGGGTGGGAGGAGGAAAAGGAGGAGGACATCACTGCTGACACAACAAAGGCAAGAAGCTTACTGGGGGATTGTTGGATTTTAAACGGCTCTGCACTAAAAAGAAAGACACTTAAAACCTGATTGCAGCAATTGTGAGGGAGTGCAGCACAGCAAAGCACAGCAGTGCACTGTTTAATGTCAAAGGCTGCAGGTGCAGAATGAATCTGAACTGTGACTACTGTGATGTCAGGAACATAACGGCAAAAAGAGATTCAACTCTCGCAATATGGTTCAGCATCGGCATCTGTTAAATAGCCACATTTGATCCCTGAAAGACAATCCGCTTTCTATTCATCCAGAAATCAAATCAAAGACCACGCTTCCTACTACTCCATGATGTCAGTGCCACGCTGAATTACATAAGAACCATAGTAACCCCCTGTAGCAGCAGCAGTGGTATAGGCCTGAAATCGTAGAGCTGTGAGGGAATGGACCAGTCCACTGTGACGGGGGGTGTCCTGGCTCCTCGCCATGGCGTTGGTGTAGTAAAGTGGATGAATGGGATTAGGGCTCAGCCCCTGCTGGGGGGCTGTCTGTGTGACTTCCCGCCAGGATGGACCAGATTACCCTCACAGGCTGATTTGAATGGCAAATCCTCACACCGCCTCATGAGCACGAGCACACACTCAGACGTGCAGATGTACACATTGATACACGAGGCGCATGGAGTGTAAGCAATACACTGGCCAAGGCATCAAAGAGGAGTGGACGGAGAAATGTGTTTAATAAACACACAACACAGATTCGATGGTATTCTATTCTACGATTGATAAATTGCTTGTTTTTTTCTACAAACAGTCCAAAATGCAAAGATATTCAGTTTATAATGTTTGAAAATAGGGGGGCGGGGGAATAATAATCGAATAATACCCAGTGATTTTCGAGTAGTATTTTTGCTTGGAATGCACATCCCCAGTAAACAGAGCAGAAGAAGAAGTAGAGGTTGCGAACCGGAAACAAAAAAAGTCGACTTGGCCATAAAACCATCTACGAGAGAGAAATGGAGAGAGGCTGGGCAAGTTTTAATTGTTCTTTCATGTCAGCTACTATTGGCCATGTTTCATGCTGTTCAGCAACAAAGACAAGTATTCGTAGGTTATGGGAATATCCGACAGCGGAAACAGCTGATCAGTCATGTGAGTTAAATGGCGTTTCCATAACACAATTAGAGCATCAATTCTTTTTCGACAAGAACCTCCTCAAGCGAGTGTAAAAACGTTTCCGCAATTCAGGAAGTTGTATTGAATGTTGCTGTTTTCATACAACTTTTCTAAAGTGATACTTCAAAATGCAAATAAAAACACTAATGGAAACACACTATTGATTGTTTGAGTCATTTTAAAGGC
>CAKAOH010011755.1:0-54577 GCA_916701665.1 Sebastiscus tertius | reverse complement strand
GATTTTCGAGTAGTATTTTTGCTTGGAATGCACATCCCCAGTAAACAGAGCAGAAGAAGAAGTAGAGGTTGCGAACCGGAAACAAAAAAAGTCGACTTGGCCATAAAACCATCTACGAGAGAGAAATGGAGAGAGGCTGGGCAAGTTTTAATTGTTCTTTCATGTCAGCTACTATTGGCCATGTTTCATGCTGTTCAGCAACAAAGACAAGTATTCGTAGGTTATGGGAATATCCGACAGCGGAAACAGCTGATCAGTCATGTGAGTTAAATGGCGTTTCCATAACACAATTAGAGCATCAATTCTTTTTCGACAAGAACCTCCTCAAGCGAGTGTAAAAACGTTTCCGCAATTCAGGAAGTTGTATTGAATGTTGCTGTTTTCATACAACTTTTCTAAAGTGATACTTCAAAATGCAAATAAAAACACTAATGGAAACACACTATTGATTGTTTGAGTCATTTTAAAGGCTTAAAGAGGAAATATTATCCAGTTATTCACAAGAAAAAGAAGACATTAGAAGCAGGTCTGAAAAAAGAAATTGTATTTTATGTGGCAATTTGTTTCTGCTTTCCTACCCTGTTAATCTGGGCTGTCCTTGACCACAGAGATGCTTAGTCAACTAACACTCTAATCAGTTAGTCAGTGAAACGGAGTTTCTCCACAAAGAATCACACACTTTAAATCTTGTGTTTACCAGAGATGTGCTCATACATTTCTTGGAAATAAGTGAAAAAAAAAGCATAACAAACTGACTAATGGACTAAAGAAATCTTGGTGGACTAAGACCAAAACAACGATTAATCAGCCCTACTGTTAATCGTCTAGTTACCGCTTGGAGGGTTCTGACTTCAAGGTTGGGATTACTGGATTAATCTACAAATCATTTTTGTCCTGAAATGGTAATGGTAGAAGTCAACCTGTTGAGCCGTGTGTGGCATTTAAACATGTATTTTGAATACACACACACCTTCCTTGCCGTGTGTCCTGTGTGAGTGTGTACCTGCTAAGTGTCCCATCTCCAGTGTGTGATCTAGTGTCCCACAGGGAGTGGGCAGTCAGCTGAGAGTCACAGACTGAAAGAATTGGAGCAGATTAAAAGTCGCCCTGCCTCTCTCGCAGTCACAAGGCGGGGTCGACACTCACGGCCACTCAGCGCGTCCTTTCATCTGACGGGATTTAACAGCACAACACTCATCCAATCGGATGGGACTGACAGTTCACACAGTTATTAGGGGGCCTGGACAAAGAAGGGCGTGTGTATATAGTATATAGACCTAAGACAAAACAATTTGTGCCATTTAGTGAGTGTTTTAATTAGGGCTGTCAATCGATTACATTGCGATTAAATTGTATGATTGTCCATAGTTAATCATGATTAATTGCAAATTAATCGCATATCTGTTCAAAATGTACCTTAAAAGGGAGATTTGTAAAGTATTTAATACTCTTATCAACATGGGAGTGGGCAAATATGCTTGTTTTATGCAAATGTATGTATACTGTATATCTATTATAGTAAATCAATTAACAACACAAAACAATGACAGATATTGTCCAGAAACCCTCACAGGTACTGCATTTAGAATAAAACAATATTCTGAAATCATAACATGGCAAACTGCAGCCCAATAGGCAACAACAGCTGTCAGTGTGTCAGTGTGCTGACTTGACTATGACTTGCCCCAAACTGCATGTGATTATCATAAAGTGGGCATGTCTGTAAAGGGGAGACTCGTGGGTACCCATAGAACCTATTTACATTCACTGATCTGCAGGTCAGAGGTCAAGGGACCCCTTTGAAAATCAGCATCCCAGTTTTTCCTTTTGGAGCGTTCTTTAACCTACTTTGCAACAAGCTAGTATGACATGGTTGGTACCGATGGATTCATTAGGTTTTCTAGTTTCATATGATGCCACTATCTTCACCAGCTTTAAAACTGAGCCCGCTACAACCCAAAAATTGCAAGTTGCGTTAATCAGTCAATCATTTCTCCTGCAGCAATTATTTTCTTCTCTCTCTTCTTATGCTTTTTCTTGCTAAAAGTAACATTTGTTCAAACTTTTTTCATGTTTCAACAACTCAGCATGAGTCAAAAACAGAACTCTCCAACATCGGCTGCCCTAGGCGTCAACAGACACTACCACCGCTGACGCCTTTCTGCCGACTCCTGTAAAAGTTATGTAGATCAAACGGATTTAGAAAAAAAAGACAGAAGACGAACCAAATATTATATCATCTGGTTCATTCTGCCTTTCTTTAATCGAGCTTTAAAATGTGCCATTGTCTTTATGGGTATATTATTATGGTCTACTTTTCTGTTCCTTCATCTTCAGTCACCTCATTTTTTCAAATGTCTGTGCATGTCCCTGATAAAACCTGATAAGATGTGAAGTATCAGGTTTCCAGCCATGTGGAATAGGCGGTCTCCTAGAGCATCCCATCCCTCAGCCTTCGACCTCACTAAGGTAAAGACTGATTAAATAACATCTATCTGAATGACAGGATGATGGAGAGACAAGGGGAGGTATAGATTTACCTGCTTCCTGCCTTCATTAGAAAATTAACAGGGAGAGAAACTGAAGAGGTGATAGAGTCAAAGATCTTCTACTCAGGATAATGGATATGAACAAGCAGACATGAGGAGAGATAAGAGGAAAAAAAAGTGTAATGAAAAGAAAGAAAAAGGAGGATGATAAGAAATGAAGGAGAGTCAGAGGGCGAGATGAATCCTGAAAGACAGAATTGGCATCGGCGGCTTAGCGTCGCCTCACAGCGTAGGCCGATGGGACAGAAAAGAGCAAATCTGTGAATTAGCACCAAAAGAAATATTTGAACATTTCTCAAAATAATTGTCATTGTGGAGGCGGAACTGAAAAAGGATTACAGAGAAAAAAGAGAGAGAGAGGGGATGCAGTATGGCCTTCAGACAGATGATGCCCTATAGGGGACTGTGTCCCAGTCCAGCAGTGTGCAATCGATGCTCACTGCAGAATCACCACTGTCCCCTATATTGCTTTAAGAGCAGCGTCCATGATTAATTTATTAACCGTCTCACTCCGGCGTCTTACTTTATCTTGACAGCTCTGCTGCGTTTTACACACACGTACACACATACACGCACCTCTTTCAGCAGACAAAACAAAACTGCTTCACAACAAACATCTGGTAAGAGGATGGACAGACACATTTACTCTGCTGAGTCTCTTAGGGCTGTCGTAATAACCACAATATTGGCAAGCCAGGGGATGGCAAGCAACTGCCACAACCGCTATGTTCATGTTTGTTTCTTTTTTGAATTCTTTGCAATGGGAGTGCCGCATTTTTACACATTGCTACAAATGCCAGCAGCATGACAAGGCACCGAGGGCCTATTTTGTGCTGAGCGCTGCACTTGTGGTGTTTTTTGTCTGGTCACCGTGAGTTGAAATTTGTTCTTTGGGTAAAATCCCACAATGATCAACCGTCACATCCTACATGTAGCTACAAGTGCTGGACAACAACAACAACAACAACAACAACAACAACAACAACGGAGGAGAAATGAATACACATAGACCGGCGGGTCCGTCCTCTTTCCCCACGGGCTTCAGCCTTCCCTTCATCCAGATGAAGTACTCTACTTTGTGCTGACATTTTGATATTCCGTTTCGTATAGGGATGCACCGATACAGATACTGGACCTGCTATCGGGCCGATACTGACTCACATAGCTGGATCAGATATTGGTGACAATATACATCATATACAGGAATTTTAATTGACCAATATGTTGCTGCATTAAAAATGTTTACACCTGAATTGTAATTCCTGTTAATTTTGAAGGTCTTTTGCCAAGTTGTTGGTATAAGATTTATTATTTCAATAATAAATAATTCACTAAATTTGTAACTATATATTTATTTGTTACATTTTTATTTTAAAGTTAGGAAAGCAATGTTTCAGTCAAGCCTAATGTTGCCTTACACATAAAAGAATGATCCCAGTCACTTCCACACAGTGAGGCAAACAGCTGATTAATTAAACACTGGTATCAGATCGGTACTTGGTATCGGCCGAAGCCCAGGTATTGCTATTGGTATCGGGACTGAAAAAGTCGGATCGGTGCATCCCTAGTATCATAGTAACCAGATGCAACCAAAGTGCAGCTGAAAAAAAAACTTGCTGCGGCATTCTTTGTTCTGCATTTAACAATAAACAAGTATTTAATTTGTTTTAAAACTGGCATCTTTGCAATTGTATAAATATACCTAAAGACAGCCTACAATAAAGCTTATTTATATAGCTCTAAAATCAGGATAAATAAAGGGATTAGCAAAAAAAAAGTTGCAATAATACCGCGTATCGCGCTGTTGAGCCAATCATTATCACTGCGGGGGGAATTCCTTCACCGCGACAGCCCTAATTGAGACGCACTGATACGAACACAACTGAATCTATTTTTTCAGCCTCTTTCAGCGGGCAAACAACAACACTGCTTCACAACGAAAAAAATCTGGTAAGAGGTGGGACAGACACAGCCTAGATACTCTGCTGAAGTCTCTACATTTTTCATTTCAGGTGAAAAAAAAACTGAACAAGCAGAACATAGTTAGAACTGTGAACCCTGCCCTGCTGCCCTCCATCAAATTCCTGTTGTATGATCATATCCTCTCGCCTGACAAAGTAAACATCAATACAGGTTGATGATAACAGCTGTGCTGCGTAATTGGCTTTATTGACACTTCAGTGTGTTAGCCGCAATAGAAAGTTGGCTTCTTAACTTTACTACAACACAGCCTCTAGCCACATCCAAGCAGGCTCCTGTCATTGGGTTCCAACAGCTAAGTTGTTCGCTTCTATCTGAAAACGCAGTGCCGGCATTTTCAAATGTATCCACTGCAGACAGCATTACTTTTCTTTAACTAATCGGAGAGGAAAATATGTCTATTCAAAGTTAGCCTTAGCTTGAGACGGATGTGACCATGTGACTGTGTATGTGTGCGTGTGTCACAAAGGTCAAAGCAACAGCAGTGTGTTCCTCCCTCGATTTCCTTGCTGAGCCTTATTATCGATTCAAGTCATGGCGCAGCTCCAAGGATCCTGCAGAGCGCGCGTACACACACATACACACAGTGATATCATGCATGGCAACATCTACTGATATTCTTGACCTATTTTTTTTCCTTCGAATGACTGCAGACACACAAACACACAGTCAGAGATTCCTTCCCCCTCTTTTTTCAGCGATTACATTAAACATCCAGGATGCACCAACAGAGATGGAACAAACAGCCCTCTGCGGCAAACTCCACGAGACAAGTTTTAAAAAGATGTGGGTCGGCCCACACAGCCTTCACTGTTAAAATCTGTCGTGAATACAGGCCCTGTGTGCTGCTGACAGAAGAGAGGACCACTGTTACCACACAAACACACTAATATGCACCAACACACACATTTATATGCCGGGGCAAATATTTCACACTCGCTGGCTGCGGCCTGCAGGACCATTCATTTCTCCCGTGACACACACAATGAAGCTCATTGATTATTTTACTAAAAATCAGCTGGGTGTCGGTTATGTAAGAACCCCGAGGGCTAAAGAGGGGAGTGAACAGTAAAGGGGGAGGAGAGACGTCACAGATTTACTGCATATGAAGATAAAATGTGGAGAATGTGAGGAAGACAGAGTGCCAGATACACATAGAGCAGCTGGGCGTCACTGTAACAGAGGTATTTTTCTGGTTACATTCTGTGGTGTCGTTTATTTCACATGCACTAACTGTAAATATGTCTGATGCTATTTCAAAAATCTAGGGCTGTCAAAGTTAACACGATAACACATTGGCGCAAAATCGTTTTAATGCTGCCAATTTCTTTAACGCATTAACGCAACTTGCAATTTTTAGGTTGTAGCGGGCTCAGTTTTAAAGCTAGAGTGAAGATGCTGGTATCATATAAACTAGAAAACCCTAATGAATCCATCGGTACCAACCATGTCAGACTAGCTTGTTGCAAAGGAGGTTAAATAACGTTCTAAACTTACGCTAAATTTTAGGGAGGAAAAACTGGGATGCCGATTTTCAAAGGGGTTCCTTGACCTCTGACCTCCAGATATGTGAATGTAAATGGGTTCTATGGGTACCCACGAGTCTCCCCTTTACAGACATGCCCACTTCATGATAATCACATGAAGTTTAAGGAAAGTCATAGTCAAGTCAGCACACTGACACACTGACAGCGGTTGTTGCCTGTTGGGTTTGAGTTTGTCATGTTATGATTTGAGCATATTGTTTTATGCTAAATGCAGTACCTGTGAGGGTTTCTGGACAATATCTGTCATTGTTTTGTGTTGTTAATTGATTTCCAATAATAAATATATACATATATTTGAATAAAGCAGCATATTTGTCCACTCCCATGTTGATAAGAGATTAAATACTGGACACATCTCCCTTTAATGTTCATTTTGAACAGATAAAAAATGTGCAATTAATCGTGATTAAATATTTTGATTGATTGAGAGCCCTAAAAAAAAACATTGAACACCACAACAACCTTTCCTTCTGTTTGTAACGTTGTGTCTTACAAGATATATTTACAAAAATGATTCAAAATTTATCTCATACTGTGTTCAATATATTTCTGATGTCCATTTTTAACGCATTAATAACAAGCACTTTGTCCCAGCAGGGAGGAGAGGCCTCCCCCAGCAGAGCCACGAGCTCTGGGAGCGTTTGATTTCCCTGAAGGCTCCCCCACCCTCTCCTACTACAAACAGCAGTGCAAGCTCGGTCAGCGTTTGGTTTTCCCTGCCGCTGCTCTGACAGCATTTGGTTTTCCCTGCCAATACAGTCAGG
The DNA here is from genome assembly GCA_916701665.1 of Sebastiscus tertius. NCBI lineage: Eukaryota > Metazoa > Chordata > Actinopteri > Perciformes > Sebastidae > Sebastiscus > Sebastiscus tertius. Next base: position 47,737 of record CAKAOH010011755.1, on the reverse strand, counting down.
TGCTGCTGGAGAATGTGACCAAACAGGAAGCAACCGGGGAAAGACGGGAAATCAGGGAGGGGTGGAGGGAGGAGGCAGGGAAAGAGAGAGGGAAAAAGAGAGGGAGAAGAAGAGAGGGAGAACGAATTAAGAGATAATGAAATAAGCAAGTGAGAATGCGAGGAAAATGCAGACGAGAGGGAGGGAGAGGGGAAAATCGATAGTGAGAAGGGAAACGAAGGCAGAGAAGGAAGACAGAGAAGGGCAAATTAAACAGCTATTGGTAGCAGAAGGGAGCAACAATGAGATCATTAATATTAAGAGTTTCATCACAAAACGCAATTGTGAAAAGAGATTATTGTACTACAGCAAAGTAACTGACGATCTGGAAATGGAATTCAGCAATTTAAGAGCTTTGTAACATCCCAAACTGTAACTTATAGTTCAAATAATAATACAAGTCATTATAAAGCTTTGTTTGCAGTTCCTGATGTTACAGCAAAACAAGTGGAGATGAAAAATATTGACAAAGATTTGACCAGGGCGTGATCTGAGAGGCACAGAGAGAATGTGCTGGATGCTTGAGGAGGAGGAGGAGGAGGAGGAGGAGCAGGAGGAGGAGGAGGAGGAGGAGGAGGTTGTGTTCTTGCGGGCAGAGATCTACCGTGACAGGAGAGCAGGAGCGAGGGAGTTGGAAGGGAAAAACTAGGCCACGTGGAAAAATCCAGCTGTAATGATCCAACTCAGGGACTGTCCAACAGCTCGCATGTCTGCCTCTCTTCTCTCTCCATGTCTATCTTCATCTCTTTCATGCTGTGGTTACATCTTTCTCTTCTCTCTGATATTCAGTTAAGTTTTGACTTCTATTCTACAATCTGTCTCTTTCTACTTCCCAGCCCCTCTTTTCCTGAGACTACCTCTTTCCATCTCTCCGTTTCGTTTTTAGCTCCTTCTCCATCTCTTCTCCCTCTTATTTCCTCCAGTGTCAGAGATTACTCGTTCAATGACCAACTGCAGAAGCGAAGAAACACATTTCCACACTTTGCCCATCGTCTAATCTCGACATTTCAAGGTCTAATTTTACCTCTAATGGGGTCACATTAGCACAGAAGCGTGACATTTCTCAGGCAGAGGCACATGACAGAGAGGCTGGTGTTAAAGATGGCATATTCAAAGCAGCGACAGATACACTCTAATAAGATGCATAAGGTGGCTGGAAAAGCACAGGCGGCCTTTGTATGCCCACGCAGTGTGTGGCGAATCGGAGAGGCAGGTACAAACACAGAGACACAGATCTGGAGAGACGGTAAGAGCAGGCCTGACACTTCCTGTATCCCACGAAAATGCGGGACGTCAGCAAACACTCAACTCCAAACCCTTCCTGATACTCTGTGCACTTCCTGTCTCCCTTTGCATGGTTAGCAATAGTTGCAATAATATTTCAACATTATTGTACATTGAAAACTGTCTTATCATAAGACCATTATCTTGTCATAGTTTTACATTGTACAAGTACATGTTTCCAAGCAAAATGCCATTATAAACTAAAAAGAAGAGTTATTAAAGAAATGAAATAAAAAAATTATAATAAACATCTACGGCCGTCAAAGTTAACGAGATAACACAAATTTGTTTTAACTCCACTAATTTCTTTAACACAATCAATATTTCAGAGGTTGTAGCGGGCTGGATGCTGGCATCAACTAGAAACTAGACAACCTAAGGAACCCATCGGTACCAACCATGTTATACTAGCTTGTTGCAAAGGAGGCTAAATAAAGCTCCAAATTTACGCTAAATTTTGGCAAGGAAAAACTGGCATGGCCATTTTCAAAGGGGTCCCTTGACCTCTGACCTCCAGATATGTGAATGTAAATGGGTTCTATGGGTACCCACTAGTCTCCCCTTTACAGACATGCCCACTTTATGATAATCACATGCAGTTTGGGGCAAGTCATAGTCAAGTCAGCACACTGACACACTGACAGCTGTTGTTGCCTGTTGGGCTGCAGTTTGCCATGTTATGATTGGAGCATATTGTTTTATGCTAAATGCAGTACCTGTGAGGGTTTCTGGACAATATCTGTCATTGTTTTGTGTTGTTAATTGATTGATTTCCAATAAAAATAATGAAATATTTTAATTTATTGACAGCCCTATAAATATCATGATATTGATCGCATATTGCCCAGCCGTAGGCTGCAGATTAATCATTTAAAAGGCTGCTGAATACAGCACTAGGGTGCAAATGCCAATATTAAAGGGGATATATCATGAAAAGCTTTATACATTTGGGTATCTGGAGTGCCTACCAACCCACAAACTGTGAAATAAGATAACCCAGTCAGTTTGTTGTGGGCTGCCTAGATTAGAAAACATGTGATTCAACGAGCCATTCAGACCTGGCTCCTCTTCCTATGTCACATGCAGGCTCATTAGAATATACAGCCCATGACTTGGGAACTACCATTGCAAAGGTGCACCATATTTTGACCGCCCTGGCCGTCAACACCAGGGCAGTATAGATTGCGGGTCACAGTGAGGAAGGTGAAGCCAAATATACTGAGCTTTTTTGCAAATCTGTTATATCACTTGAGAGAACGCCCCAATTTGGATCTCGTTTGAAGAGCGCTATCATCTTAAGAGCCAAACTGTGACTCTCAGCATGTGTTTAAATGTCTCTGTGAGCGTATATGCTGTATGAGCACGTGTGACTGTGCCCGATTTACATTAAAAGAGTGTGTGAACTTATGTGTGGCTTACAAACAGCACGGTAAAGCATTAATCCTGATGGGCAAAAAAAGCCACAAAGAATGTGTCCTATTTCTTCACTGCTACATACCAGCTCAGAGGGTCAACACACACACACACACTCACAGGGCAGCAGGAGGACTGAGCTGACTGGCACTGCCTGCACACTGATGAGTTAGAGGTGTTAAGTGTACAGAGAGAACAATGTGATGCCATCCTCAGCCAAAGATCTGCAACGAATTTGAACCCCTCTGACCACACACACACTCAACTAAGACCACACACACACCTGACACAGGATACAGACAGCTCAGTTTACCCAAAACGTGGAGTTTCTCCACACTGAGAGAGATTATGTTTGGCAAAACTTGAAAAAATTAATGTACTCTGACAATTTACCAGTGTATGTAATTGCTTACTTAAATCTGTCTCTGAAAAACACACACACACACACACACACACACACACACACACACACACACACACACACACACACACACACACACACACACACACACACACACACACAAATGTTATAGTGTCTATATTTATAAAGGGCAAAGTTATGGCTGTTGGCTTCCTGACCATCTTGTTCATCTTTATGTCCAATTGTTCTGTTTCCTCCCATGTTTCCTGACTTATTTTTGGCTCTGAACGGATTTTCATGGACTGTTGTGTACCCATCATGTTTGCTGCACTTTTAAGCTGCTCTTAAGCTTATGTAAATGTTATTATACTCGTCCAATTAGGATTACTAAAGAATAAAGAGCACAGGAGCAGAAATCCATATTGCATTGCATGCTACAAAATAATTATGGAGCTCCTTGAGTAAATATAATGTTGCTGTCAATCTGCCCTGAACCATCTGGTTTTCCACTGACTCAGACTCTGTTTTGTGAGTCAGGTCCCAGTGTTTTTCCATATATGACCCTGTCGCTATTGCTTTAGATATCCTGTCATTGTTACAGAGCAGTTACACACAAGCACAAACACCCTACCACCCAAGTGAATTATTTAAGCTGTATCAAATGTCTCCACTCCAGTTTCAGTCAAGTGATGCCGCAAGCAGGACGTCAAGTTCACATTTCTGTGGCTATTCTTCCTGACAACTGCTACAAGTGACTCACACACACAGCTGACAGAACAGAGTAGTGAAAACTCACAAAGGTCGGGATAGTGGTTTATGGGGTCGAGTTCACTGCAGCATATGAAAAACTGCTGCAATGCAAGACTGCCAGGAGAGGTAGGGAAAGAAAGAGGACAAGAACAATGTATGGCAAAAAGAATGAATGATGGGGGGGGACTTGATATCATCCAAGACAGGAGGCGTAGGCTATTGTCGCTAACATTCTTCAAAGAGCAAAACATCATTAGACGGCGACATACTGCAGCACAAGTCCTATTGTACTGGAGTGTGTGCAAAGGACACAGAGCAGCTCCTATAGGGTTACAGCCTCATTATAGCACTGATGAAGGAGACGAGATGGGAGGGTGATGTTGACAGGACACAGAGGTAGAAACCTGCAGCCTTACAGGACCAGAAAACACATGTTACTCTTGGGATATCCTACTGTAACAGAGAGAGCTTGGGGTTGTAATTTAGCAGGGCTGGGACGATACACCTATCTCCTGATTCAATACTACCACAATACTTGGGTGCCGATTCGATATGTATTGTGATTCTACAAGTATTGCAATTCGATATTACTATTTAGTGTGATATTTTTTTATCTTTTTTAACACTAGACCATGGGAAAAAGTTGAATCATACACTTCTAGGGACTTTTATTTAGGAAAATATCTAAATTAATACAGTAAAAATGTTTCATTTTCAGCATGTATGTAGTCAGAGATGTCCTGAAGTCAAATATACTGTATCAGTCATAGTCAAGAACTATTTATTACATTTTTTCCAGCAACCCAGAAATCAAGGAATAAAGACATTTCCCTCACAAATTAGTGGTATTTTCTTTGTAATTTATAAAGGGACATGTAATGTTTTATACTTCTGGTGAATATAATCCAATCAATCTGATTTCCATATATGTATTTTGTATATACAGTTCCCTTTGTTAACACCTTATTTTGAAAACCAGACGTAGTCACATGTGTATACTTCCTCTAACTTCTCCAAGTCCGTTGCTAGCTCTCCCGTCAGCTCCGTTTTCTTTATCCATCCGTGGTCAGCTCCATCGGAGCCGTTTGAATGCATTTAACATAAATGTCAGTATATGGGTGCTCTACATTTGTATCGTTGGCCCATTTGACCACAGAGATGAGAGCGACGGCTGGCTTGACCGTACGTTACCACGATATGATAACGTTTCCTGCCTGAGACAGCTTTAGTCCTGATGTCTTGCTCTGCTTTTCTTGGCAATGATACCACATAAACACATTTTTCGAAGTATATACATGCATACTGTGTTTTACAGATTAGGGATGTAGAGAGAATATAGAGATCTGTGATGCCCTGTCCCACTTGTGTTGCAGCTACTAAAGAAACAGCATGTGATCCGAGTCTAACCCTGCACAAAGTTTACCAAAGCAACTTCCCATACATTGATTTGATAAAAAAGGACCAGCAGTAGGTATGTAGCTATCAACAATGCCAGATTTGGAGAGCTGACCTATGATCAGTATGGGACTTTTAGGCAGTTACGTGTTGAGATGTCTCAAGGCCAAAAGGCCCAAGAGGCCCGTGCCCAGCTCTACTTAAATCAATGTGCTTATGTTTCCTTCCTTTAATCACCTCTCTCCTGGGAAACAGCACTTCTAAAGCCTAATTTATTTATAAAATCAAAGTAAAACAATTCTCCTCGCAGATCAAACTGAACTGTGACTGCAATCGACAAATGGCACTTTAGCACCCATACCACCTTTAGAGTCAATTTAACATTAAACTTGCCACATATAAATACACATCCCTGTGTGCTGATAAAATACAGACCTGGGTCTAACAGCATCTGTTTTAACCAGCTTGAGTTATAAGTGGGATTTGGGACATAGAGCAATAAAGTCAGTGCCAGAACATTTTTTTATATCAAAGGAAAGTATTGCAAACTTTTCTGTTATATATATCTTGCTATGCCCCAAGCAACTATTTGGACTAAAAAGACTGATGTGTTATATGGGAGATGCACACAAGACGTCTGCATATTTTGGACTAGATATATTCCAGATATGGCTTCGTGTTTTCACTTTCCTTCAATAGAAAGCTTATTTCAGGGCAAAGCGTTGCCACAACAAAGATGCTACAAACTGTCAAGGAAAGCATTTCCCACAGGGCTTCTTCCTCTGGTTAGACAGCGTTGTTGTACAGACACTTTATGTTGGAGGATTAAAGATTAAAGACCTCCTCATATCCCATGTTGTCTGTCTCCACCTGTCTTCCACACATTTGCAGGCAACACACACACACAAGTGAAGTCCCAAACCCCACGTTTCATTATAATAATCAATAATTAAAAAACAACTTCTTTTCATCAGCGCCAGCATCACAGATGTGACCTGAGTCTATTGGCTGTCCGCACCCCCATCCTCTTACACACACACACACACACACACACACACACACACACACACACACACACACACACACACACACACACACACACACACAACCCCCCTCCCTACGACAGTCAATTTCAGTAGAGGCATTCATTTTTAAAGCGCCCTTGTCACTGGGATTATAAAACAGCAAGTCTCAATGCTGGTGGTAACGCCACTGCTGCAGGGGGTAACAATAAGGGACCCACACAGAAAGAGATCTGCAGTACAGCCCAACAAGCGCCACTTTGTTTGAGGTTTGTGTTTTCTCATCTTAAACCCCATCAGAGTCAAACTCAACCTTTCCACTGCCTTGCAGAGCCACAGCTTTCATATTTACAGGACAAACAGCAAACACATGGTGAAACATGAGGCCATGTGGGGGAAATTCTCTGACACTGGCGGGCAGGGAGGATTTCATAAAACTGCTTCCTCTGGTGTCTCAAAAGCACACAAGTGATTACAAGAGAGTCAGGGCATGCAATGTGGATCTACCCAGAGCAATACAGATGGAGGCCAACACTGTGGCATAGCTAGAAGCCATGCTTTGTTTATCCAAAATATCAACAATGATACAATCCAGATTATGAAACTGGCAGACTGGGCTGGCTGTCTGCCCAAAGATCAATTTACACTTCCAGACACAGTCTGTGCCCCATGTCTGAAGTCCTTTATCCCTCCCATGACAAAAAAGCACCAACATTCCCATAGTATTCCCAGAGGGACATTATGAATAGGCAACAGAAAGTTAAGATCATCCTGTGACTAAATGATTTGTTCATTTTTAGTATAGCTATGACACTTCAAACTTTGACATTTGTATTGTATCCATCTACATGAGGAACATTGAGATTATGTACACTATACAGCCCCTTTCCCCCCTTTACCTTTATATCTCTCCAGCACATCCTCGTACGCCTGGGCGAATTCCTTCTCCTGTGAATGGTTTGTCGGCAGCAGACCCGGTATGAATCCGGCCATGGTGGCTCTGCAAGCCGGCTTGTGAGTAGAGAGTGGTCGGCCTGCAGACTACCGCAGTGAGCCGGTCCGCTGCTGCGCGTCCAGCTCCCAGCTCTGGTTCCTCTCTCTCCTCGGCGTCCAATTCAACAGCACCTTATGTGAAACTAGTGGATTTGATGCATTGACGCACACAAAAAGCCCAGGAGCTCTCTTCCAAGCAGGGTTAGATAATCCTTGGGGATAGTTGAGAGGATAAAAATGGACAACAAAAGCCTGAAGTGAGCGCGTTTTTATGAAAATGTAGAACATGAAAGACGCGAGTATCTACTTGAATGAAGGTTACATAAACGTTATCTATCCATTACCGCGGTTTGTGTGTGCGTGTGTGTGCAGGGACACACAGTCGCATCGCTCGGTGTGTTGTCTTCGACCAGCCAGTCAGTCCCTCCTTCAATATCAGCTTCCAGCCGGCAGACTGCTGCTAAATGCGCCTCCTGTGTATATATGTGTGTGTGTGTGTGTGTGTGTGTGTGTGTGTGTGTGTGTGTGTGTGTGTGTGTGTGTGTATATGAGGGAGGGAGCAGATCTTACACACCCCAGATGAGTGTCCGTAAAGGGGGGCAGTGGGTCTGTTTCCGTCCCCAAATCGGCGGAGCTCCAGGCGAAACCGTATCCGGACTCGTCGGGTTTCTATCCCCGGCTGTGTCAGCTGTGTCGGCGTCCTGTGGATCCGAGGCGAGCCGCCCGAGCTCCCAGCATGCTTCCCCGCCGTAATGGCCGCTTCTATCCGAGGCTTTGCGGTCTCTGCCTCCGTGTGAGTGTCAGTGTGTGTGTGTACGTTTCTCAACCTCTCTCTCTCTCCCTCTCCCTCCTCTGCTCAGGTTTCTCGGCTCTTCCTGCAGTGGCTGTCTTCCATCCCTCTCTACCGGCCGCGGCGGGAACCTCCGCCACAGGAATGTCAGGAGCCGGTTCAGGGCTAGCAGAGCTAGCCTAGCTTAGCCGGTGGGACATGGAGCTGGAGCGCCCCATGGTGGGCACGGCTCGGTGACACAAACCACTACACTCCCGAACAGGCCACGAAATACCAATATCCTCCTGTGCCAAATATGAAACTAATTCACTCCCCCCGTGTTGTATAATTAGGCTAATTACATGATAATTGACGGCTCCGTTATCTTGACCTTAACGTTACGTCACCGGAGATGGCTGCGATTGGAATCCAGCTCTCACCTCCAAAAGTGTGAATTCATCATTCCGCTGGTGAAAAGAAGCTGGTTTTTGGTCTTTTTTATCTGTCTTTTAAAATTATTATAGCGAGGGAAAACTTTAAATGACTGAATGAGCCCTTTGTCTTAGAAGCAGGTGTAGAGGAAGGGGATAAAATATGGCGGCTCTAACATACAATGGCTATATATATTTGGATTTCTTAAAGATAAAGTTAAAGATGATGGCAAAGATAGACACTTTTGAAATTTGCGGCTGTGACAATATTACTGAACTATTAGCTCATTACATTACTACATACAGGTGTCACGTGATAAATTACAGGAAAATAAATTAGATGAGAAACATAACAAAGGTGGCATTTAGGGTACTTGGCAAAGGTAGTGTCCACTTGTCCCCTAAAAGGAAGGGGTCACTTGTATCCTATGATGAAGTAGCCTAATGATAGGTACCTCCATTAGCCTACAATTGGTTTTGGAATTAAAGCTTCAGTAGGCAGTATATTTTTGGCATCATTGGGAAAAAATTCCATAATAACTTTTCAGCATATTGTAATTCAAGTGTTCTGAGAGATAACTAGACTTGTGCTCCTCCTCATGGCTCTGTTTTCAGGCTTTGATAAATGTCACCTGTGACTGGAGACTTTTACCAATTACAGGTCAGTTCATTGAGAGAGCGTTCCTATTGGCTGTGCTCCGGTCTTGTGACCGAAACTTGGCGTTCCTTCACCAGATTTCACAATGGATTTCACAGTGTCACAAACTTTCTCATTTTACAGCTAAACCGTGCACTACAACATGATTCTGAAAACATTTGAGGAGAGAAATAGGCATTAACGTAACAGAATATTGATTCATATTTGATCAGCGCTGCCTAGTTTGACCATTTGGTCGGAGTTCGCGAGTGAGCCGGCTCTCATAGACGGCAGATGGACAGCAGACCTCAGATCAGCTCTTACTGCTTGTTTTCCTCCGGTCTGTGAAATCTTGTAGATGCCGTTAGGAGCACCGGAGGACACAGAGGAACATGATATTTTTCAGGTTACCTGTTTCATGTACTACTGTCACAATATAGCGACCGTTTTCTAAAAATAACTTTTTTGAATCATATTTGCTCCAATCTCGCCTACTTCAGCTTTAACTTTGCAATATAGAATTGTCAAAAACAAGGGTAAATCACAGGAGAATAAGCAATTAATGTACTGACTAAGCAAAATATGTTCAGAAAAAGTAGCCTTCTTATGCAAAGCACAAACATAACAACAGACAAATACATTTCATATAATAGGCTACTTAAATTATACTTGACTACAGAGGTACAGAGGTCTTTACAACTTATTTGCTCAACATTGAGTCTGTATGTTAGGAAGTTTTGGTTGCTGATGAGCTGAATAAATGGAGCACACTGCCATCTAAAGGCTAACTGAATCTACAGTATATTACAGCGAACTGTGGCAAAAATAATTCAAATCCAAGTGAAAGCCCTGTTAACAGGCCAATAAACCCACAGATCTTTCAACTAGATCTGCATTCTTGGGTCCATTATGACTGCTGAAAAAATGCAAATACAGATCCATTCTCAGCCAAAACCATATCAGAGAACACTGAGACAGAGTTGAAATTGAACAAAATTTAAAAGAATAAACTTCCAGCCACAAGTCATTGATGACGAATCTGATAAAGTTTAAGTTTTTCAAGTGAGCCCTGTCCTGCAGGGTGAAACACAGCCATCAGTGGATAATCTCAGTTTACAATCATCCTGAGGTTAAACCTCATAAATTAGCCTCATTAAAACGGTCATTTAATCCCGCAGACACATAAAGATGACCTTAAGGTGAAGCACAATGGGCCCATGCAGCTTCTAACAGAAATATAGAAGTATATTTGTGTCGCTGGAGAATAGAGACTATAGAGTAGGAAAAACTTGGCTTTCTGTCAGGTTCAAGCCAATATTGGATCGAAATACGCATAAAAGATGCATGAATGGCTCCACAACTTTCAAACCACTGCACTGACTTTGAGATCCTGCTCTGTGCAGGTTAGGGTTTGACTCTTGCCTCCAACACTTCCTGCTCTCTGGTCTGTTTTTCTAAAGCATACCTCGACTTTGCAATTAAAGTTCATCAGGTACACCTGCACAATCTAATGCAATCTAATACAACTATTCTAGCATAAATGCTACTTTTATGATTCCTATAATGTTGGGGGGGAAAAAACATCCAATATATTTATCTTCTTCTGTAAAAGAGCTTGTTCTGTCCCCTACAGGTACAACAGGAAGCAGTAGGATTATGGGAAATGTGGTTTCAATTTATAACCACAAAAGATATGTCCTAGATGCTTCCAGTCATTAAGCAAATGGTTTCATGTGTTTAGAATTATACCCTTAATAATTATGCATCCAAGGCTTAATGATTAGGAACAATTCCATGCAGATATTCATTTCCTTTCTCTCCGTTCTCTCCTCCTGTCTTTCATTATTTTTAACGGCCTCTTTGTGTCTCCTCGCGCTGACTCATCCTTCATTACAGGACTCACACATTACATTAGTCACATTACAGTGGAAATACAAACAGACACCTCAGGGAATCCAAATCTGGCACACACACACACACACACACACACTCACATTAACACTCACATGTACACATGTTGGCTGCTAACCAGACACTTTTGACGTTGTGGTGGAGAGGAGGACACTGAAAATCCTGACCACCCTCTCCACCATCTACTGGACAGACTGATTCAGCTTCACTGTCACAAGGACCGACAAAGACTGTCCATCTGCAACCTCCTGACACACACACGCACACGCGCACGCACACGCACGCACACGTACACACATGTCATACAAACAGAAGGGAGGTTGTTGTGACCCTGGTCTCAAGGTCCCAGTAACATTCCATCTGCAGGACCTCAAATAGTTGGAGAAAAACGTCTTTTCATCCACATAAACATGCGTCATAAGATTACAGTCAAAGCAGTTGTTTTTTTTAACATCTTTTATCAGTTAACTGGTATAATGACAAACAGAGCAGGTGGTATCTACGTACAGAGCACAAGGGTCCCTTGAAGAACACAACCTGTTAATGGGTGAAACATTTACATCCCCGCCTAGTGGCGGACAATGTGAATTACAGGAACTCTGAGTGACTAAAAACGTTCTTTTGTCTATGTTCTTCCATTTGTATGTTGTCTTTTCATTTCTTAATCGCCTCGTGATGTGTGTAATAGTAAATTAAATAATAATAAAGTTAGTAAAATGTGTGTGCATGTGTATTGAAGCACAGCTGTTAAAAAAGAAAGAAACGCTGACAGTATACTGAGTCATCTCTTTCTCTTGCCTGCCTCGATCTGTCACTCACAGTTTTCTTTCTGCAGTGTGTGTCCTTCTGTTTGTGTATACACTTGCATGCAGATGTGTGTGCGTTGTTGTGTGTCTGTGCTGTCATGCAGAGTCCAGCTGCACAACGAATGTGTTCTGAAAGCCAAAAGGACATACAGTTCTCATCACATCAGCATGACTGATGCCTCAGACAGCAGCAGAGCTCCACCACGCCTTCTAACTTCAGCCTTAAAACAAGAAAGTCCCCTCACATCAACCACAAACATGTTACATCTCATCCCCTTTCTCTCAGCGTCCTCGATGTTGTTGGAAGCACTGCATGTCTACAGCAACAGCCGAAACATCAAACAATGTGATCTGATTATCCACGTCTGCGTAGTAAAGCAGCTCAGTGCCCTAAATAACCAGGAATGAGCAGGAGATTGAATGAAATTATTGCAAAATGTGTGTGACTTGGATTACTGTGTTATTTGGCTGCATACATAAGATCCTTAGTAAAGTCTGACCCCTGCCCTACAGTCTCAGCTTTTCAGAAATAACTCAATTATAGTTCTGAATGCCGACATTTCAAACAAGCCTCAGAATGATTCATGTGTGAAATCCGTGGTTGATCCAAGACCGCAGATAATCAAATCTAATACATCAACATGTAAACAGCCTGTTTCAGCAGGCTCATTAAAGCTCTAAAGAATACAGTATGTTCAGTATGTGAACTACATCACTACTGTATATCTTTATACTGAAACACAAATATCTCATTTAGATAATCAGTATTTTGGATTTGATCCACTGACTTTATCCACTTTGGTTTATCTTTGAATTTATATAAAAAAATGTGATTTAGATTATACTGTAGCCAACTCTCTCTTACGAGAACATCACATGTAATAATAACCCATGTGATTTCATGTTGCCGTATCGCGACCTTGCACGGGGTTGTGTAACCCACAAATTGCGAAAAACTTGCAAAACCTCTCGCAAAACTCACTGCCTGGCTACCTATCCTAACCTCAAGGTCAATGTCTAACCTTAAAGCTTCAGTAGGCAGTATATTTTTGGCATCATTCGGCAAAAATTCCATAATAACCTTTCAGCATATTGTAATTCAAGTGTTCTGAGAGATAACTAGACTTCTGCTCCTCCTCATAGCCGTGTTTTCAGGCTTTAGAAAATCTAGCCCGTGACGGGACACAGGTCAGTTCAAAGAGAGAGCGTTCCTACTGAGCGTTCCTATTGGATGTGCTCCAGCTGGTGGGCGATGCTTGGTATTTCCTCATGTGATCTCAACATGGCTGCACAAACTTTCTCCTTTTACAGCTAAACAGTACACTACAAGATGTTTCTGAAAACATTTGAGGTGAGAAATAGGCATTGCAGTAACAGAATATTGATTCATATTTGATCAGCGCTGCCTAGTTTGACCGTTTACTTTTATTGTCCCCGTGGGGACATTTTTCCTGGACTCTGTCCAACTGCAGTTACAAGCACTAAATGAAAACAGCTACTGGCAACTACGGGCGTGGCTTAGGTGTGTGTGTGAGGCGACTGTTGGTTCTAAACAACAACGGCGGCTCCTGAAGAGGTTAGCGTAGATGCTGCAATAGCATCAGTTCCATCAGAGCTGGAGAGTATTTCTACATTGAAAGAAGAGCAAAGAACAGCACTGAAGGCTTTTCTTGATGGATAACATGTTTTTGCTCTTCTACCGACTGGCTTCGGCAAGAGTTTGATAGACAGATGGTTCATCCAATCACCTATGTTCAGTATGTTTTGAAAGTGCCTGCCCTTTTCCAAACAGTTTCCAAAGACGGTTTCTCAGATGGTTCTGTGTAACATTACACAGATTACTCGTGAAAACATTATTTAAAAAAAATTGCCACTTTACTATTTAAACTTTACATCTTAAAGGGGCATTTCACATATTTTACTGGGGTGTGGAGTTTGAAAGATGTGGCCATTTACCAGACAGGAAAGGTCTAACAAAAGACTTTACTGAGATGATACTTCATTATGGGAAGTGGAGGATCCAGTGTGTTTGGAGCTTGACCCATACTAGGGACTAAAAATCAGGATACGTTGGCCTCAGCTTCTTCAATTTTGATTGGCCTTTTTCAAATTTGTGTCTCACAAGTTCCCAAACTTCATGGAAGTGCAATAATAAATCAGCTGGTGTCAAAAAGAAATCAGGTGGTTTTCACATGTCACTTCTTTGTACATCCTAAAACTCGCTGGTTGTTCCAATAAAATATTAAACGTAATTGATTTAAAGGTCCCATATCGTGCTTATTTTCAGTTTCATACTTATTATACATATGTATTTTGTGTTTCTACTAGAACATGTTTACATGCTGTAATGCTCAAAACCCCTTTTTCCCCTCATACTGTCTGCTTGAATATACCTGTATTCACTCTCTGTCTGAAAAAGCTCAGTTTTTGGGTCCATGTTTACTTCCTGTCAGCTGATGTTATTTACATACACTGCAACAGGAAATAAACTGGGACACATTTAGAATGTCTATGTTTAAAACTGTGTAATGGTCTATATATTGTATATTTGTGACATCACAAATGGACAGAAATCCTAACGTCTTGTTTCAAACGCACAATTTCTGAATACTGGCTGTGTGTGTTTCTCCATGTATTGAGCGTTTTGATAGTTTAACAGTATTTATAAAGCAACTAAACCTGCTTTATAATATAAAAGACATGAAAATCTCACTTTTTACAATATGGGACCTTTAAAACTTCTCTTTCAGTACTTTTCTTTGATGGTCTCTCATTCTGTCTCCTTCTCTTTTTGCCCTTCAGTATCAATTCCTCACTCTTTTTCTACATCAGATACCTTTCTTAATCTTTCTTTTCACCAGTCTTCCTTTTAAACTCCCTTTAGTTTTCTGTCTGTTCTGATCTCTTTCAACCTCAGCTCCTATTTTTCTATCCGTTTTACTCCCTCAACCCATTTCTCTTTTTCAGTCTCTTAAGTTTTCAGTGGTTCTGTTATTCAATCGTTATCCCTCTTTCTCTTAATCTTTCTGATTCCTGACGTTCCTCACCCCTTGTTGCCAGTTAAAACTCATCATTTACCCCTCCTTTGTGACCCTTGCCCTCTTTTCCTCCACTCCCTCCATCTCCCCATTACCTCCTCCCCCTCTCTTTCTCCAACTCCATGTCTTTCCTCTCTTCATTACCTTTTACCAAATCATTCCCTCCTCTCTCTCTCTCTCTCTCTCTCCTTTCTTTGACAAACTCTCCTCTTTTCTCCCCCTCCAAATTAAAATTCTGACCCTCTCTCTTTCACTATTTGTTTTGCCCTCCTTTTATACTCAGTGTCAGTCTCTCTCACCCCTGCCGCCATTGCTTCTCCTCGCCTTTTATAACCATGGAAACAGAGGAGACCACGTCGCCATGGCAACAGGGGGAACAGCCTGGGCTTTGGGCCGAGGCTTCCTTTCAGCTGCCTGCAGAGAAAGAAATGTGGAAGCGACGGCAGCAGGCGGGACAGTGGACGCCTAAGTGACATGCAGGCACAGACGTCTGGGGTCCTGATGTTCACGTGCATAAATGATCACTGCTGCAGTCTGACACACACACACATACAAATATATGATGCCTCACACACACTTTGTTTTGTGTCATCTCAAGTTTGTTTCTTGTTTTGCTGTGAAAATGATTATTAAAATATCCGTTCAGTCTTTTTTATCAATGCAATATCTACATTGTCTGCCTAAATCTTTCAGCTTTAACACTCCTTTTATTTATTCATTTGTTTTGGCTTTTTTATTTTTATTTATTTAATCATCACATACAATCGTACACAGCACAACGTAGACATTTGACCTCTGCATTTATACCATCCTAAGCAGTTAGGAGAAGTGAGCTGCTGTTAAGCCCCTGGGGAGCAACTTGCGGTTAAGCGTCTCGCTCAAGGACACTTTGACATGTGGACAGGGGGAGCCAGGGATCAAACCACCGGGAGCCGACCCGCTCTACCTCCTGAGCCAGAGCATCCCCAAATATTTTATACTAAAACTAAACCAACCGAAATATCTACACACATAAATATACAATCATATGAGTCTAAAACACTTTACAGATGGTTTCATGTGGGTTATGTTCAAAGTCTTTGCTTACAGATCATCTATATGGAGAGAAAATAGTCTCAACACTGATGACACAATTCTGTGTTTCATGATCCACAAATAACAAGATTTACGAATGTGTATATGACCATTTGTAATTACTTTCATAAATGCTATCCATAAAAAATTATCAACCGATTTGTATGAATGTAAAACAATTTTACAAATAAATACAGCCCCAGTTGAAAAAACAGCAGTATTTTACATACACTGTATATTTCCAACTTCAAGTTTGTCAATCTGATAAACTGAGCGATCAATTTAAAACTAAGCTACTGCACTTAGCTAATGTTACGTTAGAAATAAAAGATTTAAACTGACGCCTTTCCCACTTTCAAATTCCACATGAATGCACTGAAACGCCGGGCAACCACAGTTTTCCACAAGCACTTAAATGCATCATGCATCTGTGGATCATATGTACTGTATGAAAAGCAGCCCTGTCTCCTACAAAATGACGTTCCCATACAACTAAACTGCATTCTCAATTAAGTTTCGAGAGAAACGTATTTTCTCCCGGATTACGTTCGCAGTTTTCAACATGTGGTTAATGTTGTAAATTGAAACAAAACAAACTATTTTGGTGAAACATCATGGTTAGGCTTAAAGGTCCCATATCGTGCTCATTTTCAGGTTCATACTTGTATTTTGTGTTTCTACTAGAACATGTTTACATGCTGTAATGTTAAAAAAATATATATATTTTCCTCTTACTGTCTGCCTGAATATATATCTGTGTTTACTCTCTGTCTGGAACGCTCCGTTTTAGTGCATTTCAACAGAATTGCAATGGAATTGCATTGCTAGGCAACAGTTTGGGTCCATGTTTACTTCCTGTCAGGTGATGTTATTTACATACTCTGCAACAGGAAATAAACTGGGACACATTTAGAATGTTTACGTTTAAAACCGTGTGATGATCTATATATTGTATATTTGTGACATCACAAATGGACAGAAACCCTAATGGCTTCTTTCAAACGCACAATTTCTGAATACGGTGCTGTGTGTATTTCTCCGTATATTGAGTGTTTTGATAGTTTAACAGTATTTATATAGCACTTAAACCTGCTTTATAATATAGAATATATGAAAAGTTCCCTTTTTACAATATGGGACCTTTAAAATAAGTATGTTTGTTACGTCACTTAAAGCTGTAGTCGGTAACTTTGAGCAAATATGATAAAAGGTTATTTTATAAAACTGTCACAATATCCTGACAGCAGCACATTAGACAGATAATCTGTGAACAAATCAGGTTCCTCTGCCTCCTTTTAGTGCTCCTAATTGAGTGCTGCAATAATTAGCAATCGCCTTTTTTAAGACACATAAAGGCTTGAAAATTCACGAATGGGGTATTTATTGATGTATTTTATATCGTAGAACAAAATGTTAAAATCTATTAAGCTTGTGTTAACCACAGACCTTATTTCAGGCATCTAACTAAAAACCTATTGACTTCCCATTGACTTCCAGACGAGGGAACCTGATAAAAATGCTAACTCATTTACGTATAGGGATGCACCGATATCGATGGTGGTATCGGTGGTGGTATCGGTGCATCCCTATTCCTGCATCCCTATTCCTGTAGCACTCTACGGCATTTGCGAGATTCCACCGCTCCTGGAGAAAAACAACCAATCAGAGCCGAGCAGTCTCTGTGCAGCTGTCAATCACTGCTCACGAAGCTCGTGAACTCAAATCAAACTATCAAACTAGGCGGAGATTGTAAGTCAACTTTCACTTTTGGTTTCACACGGGACACAAACAGCGGCCTCCTAGGTGAAAGTCGTGTGTTGGAGATATGCAGAATACGGATATTTATTCAAGCTGGGTTGTGTGTTTGTGAAATCGTTACATGTCTTCATACATATTCATAAATCGTGTTTTTATTCGTCATGAAACACACATTTGTCATTAGTATTGACACTATTTTTACTCCATACATCTAGCTCACTCTCACTTTAATTTGTAATTCAAGTTAGTAAATCCCCAAACTCTCATTCACATGAACAGAGAAACCAGCAGCTGTTGGGAGGTTTCATTGACATTCATGCTCAGCAGGCAGGCAGAGCCAGTCCAGAGAGGCTGAATAACAGAGTCCAGTCAGGACAGCAGCGTCTCTTTTTATCCTCTTCAAAAACTCATCTGTTCACAAAGCTCCTCGTGTTTGCACTCTCTCCTTCCTTTTTACTTCTGCCTCAACTTCATTCTGTCTTGTAGGAAAGGAACCTTCTCATGTTTATTTCAGTACTTTCTCTAATAAAATCAATGTTCCAGGCAGAAGAGAAAATCTGTAACACATATTTCATGGCTTTTCTGTGGACTGTAACCCATGCAGTTTATTGGTACAAGCAGCCTAATGTATTCATTTCCCACATTCCAGCCTGTGCCTGAATGGAAATTCAGGTCAATGTAAACACATGGTCCATATTATGTAAAATGTAATATCATCACAATAGGCTTCACGCCTGAGTGAGCACCGGACACGCCTGGGAAATACTGGATGTTACCAGTTGAATCACTCTGCGAGCTTACAGAGCAAATCTAGAAGCATCACTGTTACTGAGAGACTCCTGCTTCGTTTTGATGGTTTAAGATGATTAATCAATTAGTGAATGCACAAGAGAAGCACGGCATAGTCATTCATATACTCTTTCAACCTCATGTTTCAAAACGCGGTATACTCAGATCCATGTCTCAGTACTGATGGAGAGCCCTACCTAACTTAAATAACGAAATAATCTCAAACACGTCACTCTTTTACAAGAATAATTCCACATTTTGGGAAATATGCTTGTTCTTGTTAAGAGTAACTCTCATATGTATCTGTCCGCTAATTACAAAGCTGGAACCAGCAGCTGGTTAGCTTAGCTTAGCATAAAGACTGGAAGCAGAGGGAAAACAGCTAGCCAAGCCAAAAGTAGTAGTCTCACTTTAAAGGGCCAAGAAATATTCCGGCACATAACCAATAATAAATAAAACCAAAACTTGTCACTTTTACACTTTGGATTATGACCAGATGAAACAAAGAAGATATATCATGTTAAAGGTGCTAAATACAGGATTGGGAGCATTTCTACTGCCTCTGCACGGCTCTCAACATGACGATGGCTGAGCCGGCAGCTCGCAGCTAACGGTGCTAACAGTGAAAACAACAGCATCAGTGCTGACAACTCCTCTATATCTTTACATAGCAAATAGTTGTTTGCTGCTATATTAATGCACTGGATATCATATGCACTTTTAATATCTTTACGATTATGTTTATAATGTGCTCATGAGGTGCATACTCCTAAATAAATCTGTTTAAAGCTGCAGTAGGCAGTATATTTTTGGCATCATTGGGCAAAAATTCCATAATAACCTTTCAGCATATTGTAATTCAAGTGTTCTGAGAGAAAACTAGACTTTCACCTCCTCATGGCTCTGTTTTCAGGCTTAAAAACATCTAGCCTGTGACGGGAGAGAGCTCTCCTATTGGCTGTTCATTCAACTGAGGCAGCTGTCAATCACTTGCGAACTCCAATCAAACAGTCAAACTAGGCAACGCTTATCAAATATTAATTAATATTTGAATAATAATAATATATACACAGAGGGACCGAGAGGGATGATTGTTTTTCAGGTTACTTGTCTCATGCACTACTGTCAGGATATAGTGACCATTTTTTTAAAAAAAACTTTTTTTTAAATCCTGGCTACCACTACTACTTTAATTTGTTTACTTGAAGACTGAAAACTACAAAATATTTAGGAAACAAGGCACACTGAAGAGGAGTTGCTGAATTTCAAACTAGGAATAAATTTATAAGAGTGGGCACCACTTGTTCCATTTTCCATATCTAATTTTGAGAAGACATGAAAAGAGATTTCACAGTGCAAAGTATCAGCAGTGCCAGCGAGGTGTCGTCTGCATTCAAACACCTGGGTGGTTTGTGACGGCGCCAACATCAGCTTGGTCACTACCTGCTGCTGCCACGACCCAATGATCTCCACACAAACAAGTCTGACTCGCTGACTCAGCCCAAAGGTGCTGCCAGGAAACCTCCCTGTCTAACTGTCTCTCTTAGTAATTGCAGAAAATTATTTTGAAATGTTTTTTTTTCTCTTCACTCTTTCAGAACTTTATTTACCTCACACACACAAACTCTCACACACACACACACACACACTCAGACTCTCACACACAAACTCTTGGTGTCCAAACTGCAGCACAGCTGTGTATTTCCACTACATGTCACATGTTCATCCAACAGACATTTTAAAAAAAAAGGAGTGGAAAAGTTTAGCCATTTATGAGATCATGTGTATTTACCATCTCACATCTGCCAGCAGCCATGACAGAAAACTAGACATACATTCACATCCTTCACTGGTTGTAAATAAAAGGCAGAACTGTACAGTGTTTCTGGTTTAAAAGGATGTTTCTTTCCTCATCTTGTCCTCTTAGAAAGACCAATGCCATGAAAAAGATGACCACAGGATATAAAAGTGACGCCATTCGTCTTTAACCGGCGTGATAGCTCGTTCCACATCCCTGCTCAGATCTGGTTCTAATTAGTCTTTCACGTATAAACAGCAAACAGCCGTCATATGTTGGTGTCGGAAAAATAATATTGAGGGCGACTAAGTTAGTTTGCAGCTATTTTCAGCATTTCTCACTTATCTCATATTTCTTGTGGAAGTGATTTGTCAGCAAGTCAAAGGTTTATTTCAGCTCAGGAGAGTAATTTTACAACATAAGACTGTTTTAAATGTTGTCTCAGCAGGCCAAGCTATCATTGAGACATAATGTCAAAAGATGTAGCAGTGAGTGACTTCAATTTATGGGTGTTTATATTATAGTTTGGTTATAGGTTGCTTTTGAGTTTGTTGGAGTTGTTTTTAGTTTGCTTTCCTCTGGAAGTGATCAGCTTAGTTTACACATTACAGTACGTACAACTTTCACTGTTGTTTTAAACCACAAGCTGCTTTTTATCTCATTCTTTTTATCTATTATTATCCAACTTTCAAACTCGGTGCATGAGTAAATGTGTGTGCATGTGACACAGTCCCGTAAATACACACACATACTTACACATTCATGTGCACTTTTCCTCTACAAATTCCCCCTACTCTCTCTGATCTCCTCTTGAACACTTGAACATCTTCTCTTTTTTTTCTCGTATTAATATGTAACGTCTAATTTTGCTAATTTCCCTCGGCACATGGAACACCCTGCTCGCTTGGAGAGATAAACTCATCACGACCCTACAGAAACACATGTTTTCTTTATACTAACATAAAAACACTTCTTCGCACTAAAATTCTGCTCTGAAAATCCCATCCATCCATTATCTGTAACCGCTTATCCTATTCAAGGTCGCAGGCGGGGGGTTGGGGGGCTGGAGCCAATCCCAGCTGACATTGGATGAAGGCGTGGTACACCCTGGACAGGTCTCCAGACTATCACAGGGCTGACACATAGAGACAACCATTCACAGTCACATTCACACCTACGGGATATTTAGGATCAATAATGAACCTGCATGTCTTTGGACTGTTGGAGGAAACCCGGAGGAAACCCACCCTAACACGGGGAGAACATTCTAACTCCACAAAGAAGGGTTTGAACCTGCAACCCCTCTTGCTGTGAGACGGCAGTGCCAACCACTGCACCACCGTGCCGCCCCTGCTGTGAAAATTGAGTACACCATTAAATAAAAGAAAAAGGCCAGTAGTCTCAGCACCGTTACACCACCCGACGTCATGGCTCACATAAAACTCCAAAGCTTCCCTCCAAGACAGATTTAGGAAAGAAGAGACTCCGCTGAAAGCTCATCTTAAACCCAGTAGCTGATTGTAAAGCCAGATATGTCAGGAAAACCACACAGGCTTCTCTTGTTAACGGATACAGAAGCTTAGAGACTCTAAAACATTTAAACGCGGTGAGTCTTCCAGCTGGAAATGCTGCCAGTGCAAGAAATAGAACTTGTCTTCACATACAGTATGTACACTATGAGAGCAATAACGTACACGTACAAACCTAATCCACAGAGACGTCTCTCTCACACCATGATCTAGGCTATTCCATCAACCCCTTCACCCTGTCCCTGACCTACATGCTGTTTCCATGTCTATGAAGTAGGCTTTTATTGTTATCGCCTCCGTACTCCAACACAAACAGTTTATTTCTCATTTAAAAGGCTACAAAAGGATATCAGCACAAGACAAAAACTAATACTTACAACTAGGACTGGACAATATTTTTCATTTCAATATGTGAATTTATCGCCATTCATTAATCATATCGTGATGAAATAATATATCAAGATATCATGATACACAATTACCGCGTCTAAATTGATAATAACCAGCACATACAAACTCAAATTTCTCAGAAATTCCGAATTGTGTTTATAGGAATACCCTTCTGTGTAGTTTGTCTGATTACTCTGTATTTGTGTGCATGCATGTAAACATAGTCAGTGTATGGCTGTAAATATGTATTTATTTTGCATCTATAATTTCACTTGAAACTGTTATGTTGTTTTGCACTCAAGATCTTCATTCATTTTGTCAAATATTTAATTCACACAGGAGTATACAAAAAAATAGGCATTACCATGTGGTTATTTCATATAGACAGATATCTATATATTCATTTATTTAATTACCAGAAAACACGCTACTTACGACACTCTAAAGACAGGAAGAGTTAGGGGTGCACGATGTAAAAATTCTTTGCCAATAACTGATCATTTCCATGCTGATATCGATATTTTTTTTTGCATCTAGCCTGTCCAGATACAACAATATATCTTTAGGTGATTATTGCCATGTATTGACAAATTTAATCCAATGTCAACTTAAAAAGAGTGTTGTTGGTTTGCTGCAACACTGGTGTTTGACTGCACATTGGCCGATAAAATTTGATTTAATTTAATTTAATTTAATTTTAAAACCCTATTTTTTAAAAACCACTCTCTTGTTTTGATTTATTTTTATACTTTCATGTTGAATTGTTTGGATGTATAAGACCTTATAAATATTGTAACCCCTTGTAAAGAAAACTGTCAACCTTTAGGTTGAAATACTTTTTGATGTAAAAGGGGATGTGATGTGAGAAATAACCAAATATGGAATAAGTAAATAACATGTTCTCTCTTAACTCTCTTATTGTTTCTAAATGTAGCACTTGACGTAGATCAGCATATTTGATCAAGTTTAATAATTCTTCCATGTTTTGGCGTGGTATGGTTGAATGCACTTATTGTAAATGGCTCTAGGTAGAAGCGTCTGCATTCTACTGTTGCTGCTCTTAGACAGAGAGGCGTAGCTTTATGCTGACATCCATCCACTTATATACATTTATGTGATAAAAGCCTAAAACAGTAAATAATCAGCACAATTGTGAGATGAAGTGAGTGGAAAACTGACAAGAGGTGCAGCACTGAGCCCACTTTACATCATTTACCTCAATTATCAAGCTGGAAGTCTTCCCTCCACTAAGAGAGGGGAAGCTATTAGGCTGCTATAGTGGGTCATTACGCGAGCAGGGGAACCCTGGCTTCTCCAGAGAACTGAGTAACCTACATTTCTCCTCCATCTTCTGTTACAGCGAGTAAGAGAAGAGAAAAGAGACGGAGAGAGAGGGAGGGAGGACAGTCGTCCATGTGGCAGGACAGCAGCACAGAGGAGACAAGGAGGTGTTAGCTGATAAAACATTATGCCTAACCTTCAGCTCTGACGTCTGAGTGGAAGGATGGAGACTATAAAAACACCTCAGGGTTCAGCTCTGACAACTATAACACAGCAACATGTACATGACATTTACTAGATCTCATGTCTCAGTGCTCAGAACGTGAGCCCCAAAGGCAGAAGAAGAATATATAAGAAAATCGTAAAAACAGCGACGAGTGTTACAAGATAACACTTTTACTGAAGGTGTTTCTATCAGGGCTGTCAATCGATTCAAATATTTAATCTGTTCAAAATGAACCTTAAAGGGAGATTTGTCCAGGATTTAATCCTCTTATCAACATGGGAGTGGACAAATATACTGCTTTATGCAAATGTATGTATATATTTATTATTGGAAATCAATTAACAACACAAAACAATGACAGATATTGTCCAGAAACCCTCACAGGTACTGCATTTAGCATAAAACAATATGCTCAAATCATAACATGGCAAACTGCAGCCCAACAGGCAACAACAGCTGTCAGTGTGTCAGTGTGCTGACTTGACTATGACTTGCCCCAAACTGTATGTGATTATCATAAAGTGGGCATGTCTGTAAAGGGGAGACTCGTGGGTACCCATAGAACCCATTTACATTCACTGATCTGGAGGTCAGAGGTCAAGGAACTTTTTTCCTCGCCAACATTTAGCATAAGTTTGGAGCGTTACTTAGCCTCCTTGGCAACAAGCTAGTATGACATGGCTGGTACTAATGGATTCCTTAGGTTTTATAGTTTCATATAATGTCAGTATCTTTACTCCAGCTTTAAAACTGAGCCTGCTACAACATAAAAATCGCAAGTTGCATTAATGCCTTAAAGAATTTAGTGGCCTTAAAACGTTAACACATTATTATCGGGTTAACTTTGACAGCCCTAGTTTTTATCCCAAATATAAATATAAGAGACCATAACCGGATTTTCCTCCCATCTCTGTGACATTTACTGACTTTTCTTTAAGGAAACAGGGCTTATTCCAAGTATGCGGGCCTTTAATCAAAGCCAGAAGGAAGCCCCGCGATCAAACACAAGTAGCCAAGAAAATGTCAGCATGCAAATGAGAATGAACCGGACACATCCTGTAGCTATGGCTCAATACAACAGAAAACATTCTTACCAAGACTAATCATCTAATGATAAAAAGAAAAATTTTATCATATTCTGGTCGGGCTAATGTCAGTTCTTGTACTTTTGAGCCCCTATAATTCTCTGTTAGCTCGCCTCTTTATTCCCCTGCTGGAAGTCTCCCACGGCCTATTTGAGATAAGTCATCTGTAAATCACAGATGCAACGTCTCTGCTGCCTGACCTTTATGTTGTGTATGTGCGCTGCTGGACCAAAAGTGATGCAGTGTATTCAAATTCTATATATGATAAGTGAAGGTCCATTAAGGCTTTCACTGTGAGTCTGAAGGGACTGTACATAACTTTTTACTAATATAAATCATTTTCTATTGCCAATGTGTGAACAGGTTATAACTTTCTGGGTTTCCTCTTTCAGCCTGTAGACTGTTTTTAACCGGGGGTTAACTCCGGAGCGAGTAACGTTATTGACTCAGGCCCAAGAGATCGAATCTCTGGTGTCTCCCCTGTGTTTTCTGACCACGGTCGGGAGGCTGAAGCAGGAAAAGTTAACACTAGGATCAACATCATAAATGTATGGTGAAAATATGAAATATATAGTGATACTGTGGTTTTAGCTGCTAATGTTGCTAACTTTAATCAACATGATGCCTGTCAATCACATTCAGTCTCGTGTGTGTCGGTAGAGCGAGCGCGAGCAACAGGACGCTGACTGTCGTTGACTTAACGGCCACAGATGTCACTGTTAACAAGCAGTTTGTGGATCTTCCAGAGAGTCCCTCTAACAGACGCTATTCTCCTGCCAGTGTTCTTCTCCCTTCAGGTTGAGTTTGAATCTAGTCTGTATTTTCCACTGCTAACTCTTACAGCAACATTCACACGCTTACACAGCAAACACAGTCTTCTACCTTTTGCCCCTGAGCAGCTCCACTCAGCAGATGCAGGCTCAGTGCCTTGCTCAAAGGAACGCTGACAACATCTTTAAGCCTTATTGCCAGGGTGAGACGGGTTCCCTTACCTGCGACACGGACCACCGCCCTCTCCGCCGGGTCCAGCACCGAGTCCTGGCTCTTCCTCTTCCTCCTCTCGTGTTTGGACAGGTTCCACGGTAACGTGTCTCCGGGTGGCCCCACAAGTCCTGATGGACACGGGGACAACGACCCCCCCGAACGCTCGCTACGGAAGGACGGCTCGCTGACGCAGGAGCGCTCGCTTAGAGTGTCGTCGTCTGACGACTCCATCTCACTTTCAGGGCTGCGGGGAGGAGAGGGGTGAGGAAGGGAAGAAGAGGAAGTAAGGAGGGATGTAGAGCAGTGGGGGGTGGGGAAAGAAAGGAGGTCAAAAGAAGGGAGGAAGAAAGAAGGATTGTAGGAAAAGAGAGAAGAAGGAGCTTCAGACAAAGTGGAGACACTGTATAATTCATTGTGTGTGATCGCGCAGGGGTCATGAATGATGCAAAGTTTCAACAGCACAACAGTAATAATGCAATGATTAGGAGAGAAACAACGTTGGGCATCATGTCTAGACAGCTGCTAATGAGTTGATGAGGCTGCAGACCTCCAGTGATGAACTAGTGTAGAGCTCTGAGGAACAGATAGAAGAAGAAGAGAGCACATGACAGTAGAGATGATGAGACAGATACTGAGAACCAAAGGTGGGGGGGGGAAACATTAGCTAAAGAAACCTTAGCATATAATATATATACATAATATGATTGATATTCCTTCTTCACATATCTTCCCATCACTACAGTCAGTCAATCAGCATCCAACTATGTGCATACTACTGAGATAAGAGTCTTATTCCCGACATTGCTGTTCATGATTTTCAGCCGTGCTTGTGGGGTGGCTCTATGTATGTCCATCACTTTGGTCTAGACTGAAATATCTTAATACCTATTACAAGGATTGCCATGGAAGTTGTTGTTCATGGTCCCTAGAGGATGAATCCTAATGACTTTAGTGATCCTCTGACTTTTCCTCTTCATTAGGTCAACATTTCTAATTAGTAGAAGTCGTGCTAAGACGCTTAACCACCCATCCATCCATTCATCTTCAACCGCTTATCCGGGGTCGGGTTGCGGGGGAAACAGCTCCAGCAGGGGACCCCAAACTTCCCTTTCCCGGGCCACAATAACCAGCTCTGACTTCAATGCCAAGGAGTAGCAGCTCTACTCCGAGTTCCTCACGGATGACTGAGCTTCTCATCCTATCTCTAAGGCAGACGCCAGCCACCCTCCTGATGAAACCTATAACGGCCGCTTGTACCCACGATCTAGTTCTTTGGGTCATGACCCAGCCCTCATGACCATAGGTGAGAGTAGGAATGAGGATCGACCGGTAGATCGAGAGCTTTGCCTTCCGGCTCAGCCCTCTTTTTGTCACAAGTACAACCATGCTTAACCAGCCCATTCTCAATCCCAGGGCGTCAAATACCGATGCATTGTCACGCCCCTCGGCGTGTGATACCGCGTCATTATTAAAGAGAAAGTGCTCCGGGGGTGTGGTGACGTAATTTAAAGAGTGAAAAACCACACATAGGGTGGGTGGGAGGGGTTTGATGGATGGGTACAACAAAGACAGGGCCCGTGTGAAACCAACGTGTTGTTTGTTTTTGTGTTTCACTTTCACTTTACAAATGTAGTCATTTTAAGCCCAACCATGACATTTTTTCCTAAACCTAACTAAGTGGTTTTGTTACGTAATCCTAAGCAAGTGTTTTTGTTTGAATTCACAATGTTAACCATGTGTTTACTGCGACCGTAGTGGAGCGTCATAGTTTGGGCTGCCCAGTGCGTTAGAAAGTGATGCCAAGGGGTCCTGACCGAGCGTCAGTATGTGATGAGTGGGGATGAGAATGTGTTGGCTAATGTAACATGGTAAACGTTATACGTACATCAGCATGTTAGCTTTGTCATTGTGAGCATGCTGACGTTAGCATTTCGATCAAAGCACCGCTGCGTCTGAGTAAAGCTTAGCTTAGCTTCTCAGAGCCGCTAACGTGACTGTAAAGACGCAGTCTTGCTGATATAGATATGACACAAGATATGTACAGTATATGCGTGTATGCTTTTACATAAAGTACAAACAATATCACTGCTCACGCATGTTTGTGCATGTGAGCGTGCCCCAACAGCCGCAGCTCAGCACTGTTCTCCGACGGCGCCGTTGAGGAAGGGTAGCACCCACCCTCCGGTTCCCTCACGGGTTAACAATGTTAGCTCTGTCAGAATGTTAGTACCGTTAGCTGCGAGCCACCGGCTCAGCCGTCGCCATGTTGAGATCCGTGCGGAGACAATAGAAATGCTCACAATCTCACATTTAGCACCTTTAAAAAGATATATAATGTTTCATTTTACAATATTAATTAAATAAATTCTAATAGTTGTATGTTGATTTGGCTTTATATAGACATTTTTGAATGCTGTATCACAAAAATACACTTATAACTATGTATCTTTATTAAAAGGCAATTTTTCAAAAAACATTTTGAACGAATGATTTTGTCCTAATTTATGTTTAATTTACCAACAATTGCAATCATATTCCTTTTAATTGCAAAGTTGTTCTGATTCTTGAAATCTGATTCTTACTCTGAATATGACTGCTGGCATAAAAGTCACACTCGCCAAATAAAAGAAATATATTTTTATAGTTATATTACCATCAAATAATGTGACTTACAAAATTGTAAGTTGAAGCGTATGTGTGTGTGTGTTCATGCATTAACAGGTTATCAGCTACAGAACATAAGCATCCTGCAAACACACACAGCAAGACCTAAAAGTAGAAGTTAGTAGAGCATTTTATCAGCAGCAGCTTTGTCAGCTCTGTGTTTGGACGGAGAAATGGAAAAAGGGAGGGACATTCTGAACAGTGTCTATTCAACAGACTCGGCTGAGACAAGCACCAAAGACTAAAGAGAGACTGAGAGAGATGAGATTCCAATCTTGTGTAGTGTTTCTATTTTTTAAAAAAAAGTCAATAAGCCTGGAAGACAGGAGAGAGCTTTTTTTCTCTTTCTTCATCTCTCTTTCACTCTCTGTCCTTTCCCTCCTGTCTCTTCTCCTCTTTCCCTCCCTTTGCTTCTCTCTATCTGTTGCTCATCCATCTCTACAACCTGTTTATTGACATTTATGGTTGAATTCAATACCTCTTTATTATAATGAAGAAAAATGAACGACAGTAAATACTTGCTGTAAGCATATACGCTAGACAGGTGTGTGTGTGTGTGTGTGTGTGTGGGGGGGGACTCTGGGGACCTGACGCTCTGATCTGTCCATCACAGCATCAGAAATCAATATCTGTCCTGAGAGAATGAATTGGTCGTTACTGGCTCGTCTATTGAAGCTCCACAGGGAGTCACAGCTTAGTGAGCGTCTGCCGTGTGCCGCTGGCGTCATGAGTTTGAATCCAGCTCCCAGACTTTGTGCGCATCCTACAATTTATTTTAACCCCCACTGTGTTATTTATCTATATCATTCTAAGACTTACACTGCAAAAACATCTACCTTGCTATCTGATATTCAGCTGTAAATGTGTCTTTAGAAGACCATACTAGCAGTGATTCTGAATGTTTCACTGCAAATCACATATATTTCATATTACTTTTAACCAGTGGAAGAAGTACTCATGTCTTATAAGTAAAAATCAATATGGCTCTATAAAAATACTCTGTTACAAGTAAAAGTCAAGATTTCACTTAGGTAAAACAACAAAAGTATTAACAGCGAAATGTACTTCAAGTTTTAAAGTAAAAGTTCTTGTTGGGCAGAACGGTCCCTTTCAGAGAGCTATATTATTATTATTATTATTATTATATATATCAGATTACTGTAATATTATTACTGATGCTTTGACACGTAAGCAGCATTTTAATGTTACAGCTGGTGGAGGTGGAGCTAATTTTAACTATTTTATATCTTAGAATTCTTATTACACCCGGACAACAATCAATAAATCAAATTCTCTGACAAAAAAAAGAGAAACAAATCTGGTATCTGCAGGACTATACAAATTTTATTCGGCCCGAATGAAATTATTGGATTGGATGAGCTGTCTGCCTGTCTACCTGCCTACCTGCCTGCATGCACTCTGCCCGTGCACTCATTGCGCGTCACCGGAGCCTTCCTCAAGCTGCTATAGCTTGACAGCTGTGAGTACTAACAATAGTCGTGTTCGTTGTTTACAGTATGTTCGTAATGATGATTTTGGGGGAGTGTCTTTGGAGGTAGGCCTGAAGGGACGGACTCAGTGTAGGACTTTCTCTCTAGATTTAGGGGTTTTTGGAGCTCGTGCTGAGAACTACTTTCATAGGAAAAGAGTT
This sequence comes from Sebastiscus tertius, assembly GCA_916701665.1. NCBI lineage: Eukaryota > Metazoa > Chordata > Actinopteri > Perciformes > Sebastidae > Sebastiscus > Sebastiscus tertius. Next base: position 17,659 of record CAKAOH010011755.1, on the reverse strand, counting down.
GGCATCACTGGGCTGGGTTATTCAGTTGGGTCATTTTTTAAAATCTATAGTACTTTTGCTAGTTTCTCAACATTTACCGAACCTAGCTTTAATCTATAGCACAGGATCATATTACGTAAAGTACAATACTTGAGTAAATGTACTTAGTTACTTTCCACCACTAGATTTAACTATGCTATAAACCGTGTAGAAAGTCAAGCATGCACGATACCAAGACGCTGAAACTGAATTCAGCCATCATTTATTTTATTATTTACACCCGTGCTTTTCCTACTGTGACATGTCAACATGCCTCCTGTGAAAAATGTTTGTAAGGCAAAATAAAGCACCTTCTGGTTTGGACACAAAGACACAAAGGTTGGAGATTGTGAAGACATTCAGGGTTACAGCAGGATCAAAATTGGAAGTTTGATTCCGAATGAATTAAGTAACCATGTGCGACTTCTTTAGCAAAGTCAAAGTGAAACCAACTTTGAGCATTCGAAGAAATCTTAGATAATCTATCATTTTTAAATGTTTACTGATGAATTTTTAGTTTTGTTTCTTCCAAATGGATGTAAAGTCTCCAAGTATAAAAGTCCCCAAATCCACCAGTGATCTGGTTTGTTTCACAATTCATCCAGTAACAGTTAAATAACGGTCACTCTGGCCCCCTGAGAAACTCAGCAAACAACCAGCTTAACCCCTAAAACTGTGAGTGCTTTACTGAGTGACTAACTCCTGCTGACTGCCAAAGAGCAGATCTGCCTTTCTTCACCCCCGAGGCTGCAGAGACTAAACTGTGGAGCGACCTGAACGCTGGTCACCGGGGGGGAATGTCTCTGTGTACGATGTGTGAGTCCAGCACAAGGGCTGGGATTTCCATCTGGGCTAGTGCTGCCAAAAATCCTCCTCCTCCTCCTCCTCCTCGGCCTCCTCCTCCCGCTGCTGGCCCCTGGCTAGACCGCTGGCAAAGCCCCACTTCCTGAATCCCTGTCTCCACGACAACGCTGCTAGGAAGAGGTTAAAGCCACCCCAGAATTCTCTGCGGTTCTCTAGTGTACAAGTCGGTGTGTCTATGTCCTCGTGTTGGTGTTTCTATGTGTGTGTGTGTGTGTGTGTGTGTGTGTGTGCGTGCGTGCGTGCATGTGTGTGTGTGTGTGTGTGTGTGTGTGTCTGTGTGTGTGTGTGAAGTCAGTTTCCCTGCTGCTTGCTGACAGTGAGTCAGTGCCACTGCAACTAACAGTTTTATAAATAGAGCCAGAATAGAGGCTTTAAAGCGCAACGTGTCATTAGAGCTATGTGAGGAGAAAAAGAGATCTTTGAAGAAGAAGAAGAAGAAGAAGAAGAAGAAGCAGCAGCTACCAGCAGAAACACTGGAGGAGCAGTGAGATCACTTCCTGTCTGATGAGACCTTCGCCGAGGCATTTTCACTCACAGTCACACCAACACACATGCACTCACATGTAGGCTATAGCTACTTTGCTCACAGCTTTTTGTTAGGACTGCAAGTAAAGATTACATTCATCATTGATTCATTTATTACCTCCACCAAGGCCGAAGGCCTAGGAAAGAGGTTATGTTTCACCGGCGTTGGTTTGTTGGTTTGTTGGTTTGTTTGTTTGTCCATTAGCAGGATTACTCCAAAAGGCCGTGATGGATTTGAATGAAATGTTTTGGAGGGGTGGGGTGTGGCACAATGAACAATCCATTAGATTTTGGTGCCGATCCGGTTCATGATCCGGCTTCAGGAATTTTTTGAATAACTCCGCTCAGCCTGTGCATTAACACCACAGGCTTTAAGACATGTGCAGTGTTACTGATGACGCGTTCATGACGCGTCACCCAGCCTCTTTCCTTCTGCCTGCAGAGAGAGGGACAGAGAGAGAGGGAGGGTGGAGGGAGGTGGGGACACCTGTAGATTCTGCGTTTTTTCACATTAAACTCTGTGAAATTAGAGTTGAGTTGGACCAAAGCACACTTGGTGATTGTTGGAAAGAGTAAAGACGACGGTTTAGGCGAGTTTTATTTTGCTTCTGTCCAGTTTGAATGAAATGTATTACGATATTCCGCTACGTACAGCTGATCTCATCATAAACAAAAATACACGTGGATGATGGCACAAGCTGCACGGAGAGGGGGGGCAATCGTACTCAGGTAGCTTGGCGGAGGTCTGCGCTCTCCGAGTGCCATTCTAGTTGATCATTTATTTGTATTCTTTTGTTATTTCTTGTTAATAACATCTTAAAATATTGAGTGAAATATGCTCGTTACTGGTTCCCTAGTCCCAGAGTTTCAGCCTGGGGACTAAAGGACAATTATTTTTTATTATCTGTTAAGTTAATTATTGCTTTCTGATTGAATCTACAGCATAATATCTATACTATCTATATCACCCACTACTATATCACATATGTATATACAAATATTCACATATGATAAGCTGGAACAAGTGAATACCCAGAATATGGGAAGTGAGTGATGAAGCAAGAGAGAGAGAGAGCAGCGACAACAGGAGCGTGTAACGTTATGGACCCCGGCCCAAGCAGGAAAAGTTACCAGTGTTTGTTTTGTTCGTTCTGGGCTACTGTAGAAACATGGCGGTGCAACATAGCGGACTCTGTGAAGTGATTATACACTAAAGAAAACATACTTATTAATATTGTATTCCATTTCTGCCAATAGTTACACACTGCTCCTTTAAATGTTCTGTTGACTAATCGATTAACTGACTAATCGTTTCAGTTCGGGATTGATCTGTTCCTTTTTAGTTTTTGGTCACCACAAGTTCTCAAGTCCCCTGGAGACAACCTTTTTTATTAGACTGTTCAGTTAGCCTATCAGTTGTATTTTATTAATCGGAGTGTCTATTTGGGTAGATAGTCACACGGCAGCTATTCAGCTAGTTGACTTATTATTTTCTGTTTTTTAAATGATCATTTTCAGTTTTCAGTTACAGTTTGGTTAGCTTTAGGCAACAAAACTACTTGGTTAGGTTTAGGAAAAATATACCTACAGTACATATAAACATACAGTATGTATTGTGTGCACGGGTCGGGTGCAAATAGCATTGTTGTCTATGGACACCTAGGTGCTAACAGCAGCCGCCTTTATTAATCGACCAATCATTTAATCACTATCTAACTATTATCTACTATCTACTACTATCTAAACTACTATCACAAAAGTATTCCATTTACAGTGATATAAAATGGAGAAAAGAAGCAAATCCTCCACATTTGAGAAGATGGAACCAGTTCATATTTTACATTTTTGCCTGATAAATTACTTCAATGATCCATCAGTTATTTCAACCAATCAACAGACTAATATATTCCAACTAATACAGACTCATATACTAACTAACTGACTTAGAAACAGCACATAAGCAAGAAAGTGTGCGCCAAAGCTTTACAAACAAACACACACACACTTGTACACACACACACACACACACACACACACACACACACACACACATATCCATGCTGGATACTTGACTGGCCTGATATATAACTCTCAACCAGGATTTACATGGACCTGGTCTGTTCCCACAGCTTAGCCTGAGTAGGGTGTGTGTGTGTGTGTGTGTGTGTGTGTGTGTGTGAATGAGGAAAGAGAGGAGGTGTGACATGAAGCAGACAGAGAGAGGGAGACAGAGACAGACATGCTGAGGTATAGCAGCAACAGATTAAGAAAAGGGAAGGCAGGAACAGAAAAAAGGTGAGGGAGAGTGAGAGAAAAAGAAAACCAGACAGTACGACCGTTACTTTGCAGAGTAACGGTCATAACTGCCGGTGCACGTCTTTGTGTCGTACCAGAGCAGCATACCAACGCTCTAACGGACGCTGACGAGAGTTTAACTGACATTCATGCTCAACAGACAGATAATAATTCTGACGGACAAACTCCATAACAGAGAGCTGCTTGAGCAGAAAACACTAGCGATGTACACATGTGATTTACAGCATGCATCCAGAGCTGCACAGCCAGTGTTACGCCGGCGTTAGAAAGCTGTTTCAGTTTCTCCAGTCTATATGCTAATCTAGGTTACGCCCCTCCTACTAGCTCCATACTCCATACCACAGACACAGTATGAGAGTGGTATTGATTATCTCATCGAACTCTCTGCAAGAAATAAGCAGGTTTCCTGAAATCTCAAACTATGTTGAAGATGACAGCCGAACCCACTGAATTCTGTGACCCAACACACTACAGAGTTCGCTATAGGACAAAAAGTGGTTTCAGACAGGACACAAACACCCGTCTCCTGGGCGAAAGTCCGGTGGTTTCACTCCTCGACCTCCTCCCTACGCGCCGTTTACCGCTCTTTATACTTCCCGGTTCACAATTACGTGGATTATCATACAAACTGATTTCATGCTGAACATCATGAAAAAAATGTGAAATTCATGTCTACTGTATTTACAAAAATCATTTAAGAGATTACATTTTGTGACTATTTAACAAACTGCTGTGTGACTGGGCTGTCTCGTCCCTGTCTGTCTTATTAATGACACATTGGAAGCACACTTGTTACATCAGTTATTAAAAGTGTAGATAGCAAGTAGAGTATGAGGATGAATGATGCAGCCCCCAGTCATGATGAGTCATACAAATGAATGGTAGACTCAGCTAACTCCCCCCCACACACCCCTCCACACACACACACACACACACACACACACACACACACACACACACACACACACACACATTACATTACATAGGCCTACATATACACTCACAGAGAGACAAACTAGACTTGCTTGCCAACAATACTGTATAGCTTACTACTCAGCATGACTGGACAGAGAGAGAGTTAATTAAAGTGAGAGTGAAAGAAGGGGAACTCAGAGTGAGAGCCAGAGACAAATGTGAAACAGAAAGCAAATGTATAGGTTAACAAGTGATGAAGGATGAAACGAGACAGGGAGGTATAAAAGGAGACAGAAGAGCAGCATGAGGTCACCGGTTGTGCCGCGTTACACACACTGATCAATATTTACAGCTCCAGGACGTGGTCGTTAGCATCATAAAGAACTAAAGACATCATAAAAACAACACCGAGGAGATAAGAAATCTCTCTTTCCCTTTCTCTCGTCTGTCTCTACGTTTTGTTCTTCTTTCACTCATGTTAAGATGCAGTGTGCATACCAAACAGCTGCAGGGAGAGCAAACCAACAGAGACCGCTGGCTAGACAGACAGACAGACAGGGGGAGGACAGGGGGAGGACAGGACTGCCAGTCAAGCATTTCACAAAGAGAAGAAGGACCATTTCAGTATCATGAAAATGGTGCTGAATTGTAGAATGGATTAGTCCAGAGGTTCCCAAACTGGGGGGTCAGGATCAAGACAGATCTGATGGGCGACTGGGTGATATGGAGAAATTCAAATATCACAATATTTTTTATCAAATACCTCAATATCAATATTGCAGGGTTGACCATTGGTGCTTTTACAAACTATTTACACAATAGGATTCTTGATAAATAATGATCAGTAATGTGGATATAATAACTAAGTGGGTAATGGCAAATAATAGAACAGCTAGAAGAGTCTGGTAAGGTCAGAAAATGACATCACTTTGCTGTAATGTAGCCTTGAGAACAATGAAAAGACAACGCATACGTCATGTTACGATATCTAGTCTCATATCACAATATAGATATAATATCACTATATTGTCCAGCCCTTTGGATGACAAGGTTATTAAAGGTAAAAGAAAGCCAAACTATGTTCATTTTCTAAAGTTTTAGAGATCGGGAGCCAGTCGATTAGTTATAAAGAGAAAATCAGTTCTAATAATCAGTTTAAGTCTGGCAAAAATACCAAACATTTTCTGGCTGCAGCGTCTCAAATATGAGGATTTGCTGCTTTTTCTCTAATATTTGGATTTAGATTTTGGGCTGTTGGTTGGAAAAAACAACTCATTTGGAGATGTCACATTGGGCTCCAGCACCTACTGTTCATAGAGCTCATGAGCTGCTTTCTAGAGTCCCATTTTGAACTATTTTCTGACAGTTTAAACACACTGTCAGTCATGTGAGCAAAAAGTATTTGATTAATAAAGCAGAAATCTGATAAAATCAAATTACAACCACGTCACACACTGACAGTGCACTCTTTTATCCCCTGCATCTGGAACATATTGGTGCTTTCCACCACTATAACATACAGTAGTAAGGGGGTGTGTCTATGGCCAGTGCAGAGGAAGAAATGGGTGGAAGAGACCAACTGAATTATAGAATTTTGTATGAAAAAAATGGAAATGAATTTTGACAAATCTGACGGAGGAGAATAGAAGCCTGCATGCTGAAGCTCCAACATAAGGCTGGAGGGAGGACCATGTTTGACCATCTGCTACAAAGCGGCAGGAGGGGAGCCTGAATCTGGATTCTTTTTTTCCCTCTCTCTGTCTACACCTTGCATAATGTCACTGAGGTTCTCCAGACAGACAAACAGACAGACAGACAGCCTGCAGTGGTGGAGTCCATTGGGATTCATACAGCAGGTGGAGGTGGAGGTGGAGGTGATGGAGGGTCTGGGGGGGATTGCATAAATCAATAAATGTGTGTTTGTGCACATAAAATAGCTGCAGCTGGTGTTTCATGTCATCATTTTTGCACGCATGCCTTTCTCTCTCTGTCTCTCTTTCTCTCTGTCTGTCTGTCTGTCCCTTTGAACGTGAAGAGAGAGAATGTGTTTGCATGAATGGACATCAGACATGGAGACCAAACGCTGCTGTGCACGGAGCAGACTGGGAGTACGGGGGCTCTTTGTCCGACCAGCACACACACCGCCCGCCCAGCTTCGGATGGATCATAACACCAACTAATTACATTTATCCATTTGTGACTGTCACTGAGCTGCTGCCTCCATCCTACTGCTGCTGCCTCCATCCTACTGCTGCCTCCATCCTACTGCTGCTGCCTCCATCCTACTGCTGCTGCCTCCATCCTGCTGCCTCCATCCTCCTGCTGCCTCCATCCTACTGCTGTTGCCTCCATCCTGCTGCCTCCATCCTCCTGCTGCCTCCATCCTACTGCTGTTGCCTCCATCCTGCTGCCTCCATCCTCCTGCTGCCTCCATCCTACTGCTACTGCCTCCATCCTCCTGCTGAGTGTCTCATTAGTGGGAACAACCTGGGCATGCAGCCTCCTCACGACCCAGAAGCCTCTCTGACTGACTGACTGACTGGTTATTTCCAGCCCAGCCCTCATCACGAGCACGCAGTGTGAACGCTTTCAGGCAATAAGTGAGATTAGTGGAGTGAAAGCACACAGAGCACATCTCATGTGATGAATGGTGATCAACGTGGTGATCAACACGTTATTGATCTCTATGAGGGGAAACACCTCACCCAGCCCAACTCATCTTCATATTCATATAAATAAGCTCTGTTAGGATAATGATCAGGTCACACTCCCTGCTTAAATAACAGCTGTGTGTGTGTTTAGTGAGTTCACAGGCTCGTGACCACAATGTGCCTCGAGCTGATAGCTTTTGATTTCTAAGAATTCATTTTTAATAAAATCATCACCGGACTCGACATCTCTTGAGGACACATGATGATTATGATGATGATTTGAACACGCACGAGTTGAAAGCACGAGCCGGCTGCGTGGAGCTGCGGAGCTCCGAGCTTACCTTCACCGGCAGCAGCGCTCCTGGAGTCCGAGCGCAGAGCGAGGGAGGCCGGGCAGTCTGCCGCCGAGGCTCGCTGCTCGCTCTCCTCCTGTCCTCCTGGACGGAACGAGCTGATGGCTGGATGGATGGAAAAGGGTGGATGTTTTCTGCTCCACCGATCGAGTTTCCGTTAGCACGCTTTCCTCCGGTACAGAACCGAGAGAGAGGGGGGTGGGGGGAGATAAGGCTGGGTGAGAAGAAGCAAAGCGATGTAATCCTGAATGGTAATGGCTGTTCTGTTCCTCCTGCTATCCCCCCTCTGTGTCTCTCTCTCTCTCTGTCTCTGTGTCTCTCCCTTCTCCTCTCAACAACCCCCCACCAGCCCTCCTCTCTCTCTCTCTCTCTCTCTCTGTCTCTGTGTCTCTCTCTCTCTATAGGCTGTGGTGTTCACGGCTCCAACACTAACCCATGTGCCTATTGAGTGTGTTAAGTGTCGCGGAAATTGAATTTTGGGTTGTAGTCTGCGTCATCACCGTGGTTTGGCTCAGCTCAGTTCGGCTCGGCTCAGCAGCGCCAGACCCGCTCCCACACCCGCCCTCACTCTCTCTCTCTTTAGGGAGGAAAGGGGAGAAAGAGGGCGTTCACCCAGGAATATTTACAGCAGCTACTCATTCATATAGATCTCAGGATTACATGAGAAGCAGGATCTGATCTGCGCTTTCACATCACGAGATAGTATTAATCTGGGTTTTTATAATCCCTCTACACACACACACACACACACACACACACACACACACACACACAACCCCCTCTTCCCCCTCTCCCAACAGCTGGAGGAAGAGAGGGAGTAGCTCAGGAAAAGCAAATTGATTACAGATGGAGAGATGGAGAGGAGATATAGAGATGGAGAGGAGATGGAGAGATGGAGAGGAGAAGGAGAGGAGAGGGAGAGTTGTGTTTGCATTGCCGCTCCCAATCAGGACTTCATAGTTTGTGTTGACCTTTGTGGGCTGGTAAGGTCAGAGGAGTCCCTGACCACCAATTCTCCCCCATCTTTAGGGTTTGCATATTAAAGCAGCAGTGGGTAGAAATGGAGAAAATATGATTTAAAAAGTTATTGTTTTAAAAACGGACACTATATCCTGACAGTAGTGCATGAGACAGGTAATCTGAAAAATGTCCCTCTGTGTCCTCCGGTGCTCCTAACGGCATCTGCAAGATTTCACAGACCGAAGGAAAACAACCAATCAGAGCCGAGCTGGAGCCTCTGAGCAGCCGTCAATCACTGCGATCAAACGGTGAAACTAGGCAGCGCTGATCAAATATGAATCAATATTCTGTTACTATAATGCCTATTTCTCTCCTCAAATATTTTCAGAAACATCTTGTAGTGTACTGTTTGTGTTGTTGAGATCAGTATCACCCACCAAGCATCACCCACCTGCCGGAGCAGGTGAGGCAAGAAATAGGCTTTACAGTAACAGAATATTGATTTGCATTTGATCAGCGCTGCCTAGTTTCACCGTTTGATCGGAGTTCTTGAGTGATTGACAGCTGTCTCCGTTGAATGAACAGCCAATAGGAACGCTCTCCCAATGAAATGACCTGTGATTGGCAAAAGTCTCCCGTCACAGGTTCGATTTTCTAAGGCCTGAAAACAGAGCCATGAGGCATTGGGAATTTTTGCCCAATGATGCCAAAAACATTCTGCCTACCCTCATTTCAATAGGTTATGTACCTCAAAGGGAGATTTGTCAAAAATGAAATCCTCTTATCAAAATGGGAGTGGACAAATATGCTGCTTTATGCAAACATATGTATATATTTCTTATTGGAAATCAATTAACAACACAAAACAATGACAGATATTGTCCAGAAACCCTCACAGGTACTGCATTTAGCATAAAACAATGTGCTCAAATCATAACATGGCAAACTGCAGCCCAACAGGCAACAACAGCTGTCAGTGTGTCAGTGTGCTGACTTGACTATGACTTGCCCCAAACTGCATGTGATGATCATAAAGTGGGCATGTCTGTAAAGGGGAGACTCGTGGGTACCCATAGAACCCATTTACATTCACTGATCTGGAGGTCAGAGGTCAAGGGACCCCTTTGAAAATGGCCATGACAGTTTTTCCTTGCCAAAATTGAGTGTACATTTGGAGCTTATTTTACCTCCTTTGCAAGCTAGTATGACATGGTTGGTACCGATGGATTCCTTAGTTTTTCTAGTTTCATGTGTTGCCATTATCTTCACTCTAATCTTTAAACGGAGCCCTCTACGACTTAAAAATCGCAAGTTGCGTTAATGCGTTAAAGAAATTAGTGGCGTTAAAGCAAATTTAATATTGCGTTAACTTTGACAGCCCTATGTGCAATATAGAAGAGGGCACTCTTAATGATGAAATAGAAAATGACAACCCCACAGTGCAGTCCCCCTCAGCTCTACAGAGGGTTTAAAGCATCTTTCGGCTCATTGTTTTGTTTTTACGGCCCACAGTGTAACTATTTTGGTTCAGTCTCACAGCTCTCATAGCATCTAAAAACCCACCTCAGCCCAGCACCAAACAGCAGACAGACACAGAGACTACATGGTGGAGCATTTAGCAGCTAAAGAGCCAAATATTTCCCTCAGGTGTTGGTAGAGACCATAAACAGAGCTGACAGAGAGAGAATATTAGACTTAGATTCATCAAGTGATCAGACACAAGACTCCAAATTAGTGTTGCTCTGTTTTAGTTGTGACGCTTAGAGTGGTTAAAGAAAAAGGGTCTTGTAATCTCCACCAGGGGATAATGAGATGGGTTGTGTGTGTGTGCATCTCTGTGTCTGTCCACGGCTAATCTCGCATACTGCTGCACCATAATATTTTGGGTCATTCATGGCAGCATATTCTTAAAACACCTTTCATTGCCTGTTTGACACTGCCATTGATTGACTGCTGACTGCTGACTCCTCACTCATTTCTCTTGACTGGCCCCCGGCCAGTAGGGGCCACAAAGGATCACACAGCTGTGTGCATCGCCGGTGCTGTGGCCAGAGACAGTTATTCCTTGCCTTTTCATTGGGCCTCAACCTCACATTTACACGCGTATTGTTGAAACAATAGACTTGCAGCCTAAATAAACACTTCAAGTTACGGTTCCGCCAGTGAGACGGAGCTGAGTCTTCACAGAGCCAGTGCAGACATCTGCATAGATTAAAATGAGAGCGTATAGGCTAATTGTTGTTGTGAGATGTGCAAGTGAAAAACGCATCTGATACACCTGCAGTCTAGACGGGGGGTTAGCCACTTGTTACAGCAGTAGTCGTTGCAGACACACCAGAGATCTCCACTCTACTGAGTGCACCTTTCCGGTATTAGTTGATATGTCTGACTGTCTGACACTCAGATTGATGAGGCACTGGGTCAACTGGGTATCACTGGGATTGCAGTGTGTTTGTTGGTGGTGCAGGATAATCCAGATGCTCTCATCCTCCCTCCATCACAGCCAATCAGAGAGCTGTGCTAGCAGCTAATGTACTGACCGACCACATGAACTGCGACAATAAACACGGGGTAAAGTTCAATACTATCACTGCTCACTCTTTCATTAGAAAGATTGATTATCCTTCACTATAAACAGGGCTGTAGTCCATATAAAACTGAAGCCACTGACATGAATCTACTTGTCAGTGATGGTACCTTTGGCTGTGAACTCAGACTAAAATTCAGTTTACACAATTGAAACCTTGTGCTAATATGAGTCATGGATCTATCAATGCCGCCATAATTATCTGTAATTTTCAATTTAATAAAGCCAATTAGGATTTCAAGAGGACAATGTGGCCGACTGCTTTACTGTGTGAGTCATTCTTCTTTGTGGAAAAATGGATTCACTCACACAGGCATGAAGTTCAAAACCCTCAATGGAGTTTAATGGATCAGATGTGACATTAAACTGATTGCGGAGATATATACCTCCAAACTGCCCAAGGCTACTTCAACGTCAGTTCCCAACACTCAAACACATTCACACTTAGTTTGGCCTGATGATAACAGTCTGGGTAGTCAGCTAATATTTCCACCTGGTTGATCTGAAATGAAAATGCATTTTTAGTACTTTTTCTTAAACTGAAGGTTGCACTTGACGGAGGTCAGGAAATAAATCTGTGATAATAAAACACTTCCTTCTATTGTATAAATGCTCAACCATGTTTCTATTTTTCTTTTGTCATACTGAACAGTTCTTCAGCCTCTTATCCAGTAATTATTAGAGAAATAAAACAACCTATAATAATTAGGATTTTAGGATTTAGGTTTAGGATTTTAGAAAACTCAGTTGTTCCCATTTGGGTGGTGGTGGATTGTCTTCGTTTGGTGAGGTCTGATGGGAAAAATTGAGTTTTCTAAAATCCTAAATCCTAAAAGATTATTATAGATTGTTTTATTTCAGTAATAATTACCAGGCAAACAAGATAATCTAATACTAACCACCGACCAAATTCTGTTAACTTTTCTGAGTATTTGACATTTAACTGTTCAGTTTGTATTTTCTTTCAATTTTATCTCACGTGGCCTTGTGCCACTTGGTGTGGACAATACTCATTTAATTTAAATTCATTTAGTTTTTAATAAAAAACATATATGTATATATATATATATACAGTATATAGAGTATATTTTTTTCAACATACTATACCATGACTTTTTTTCATGACATTTTTTCAACATACTATAGTATGTACTACATATAGGGGTAGTAAAAACTACAAACAGACTATAAAGTAAACTCACCACAAGCAAGCGTGTCTCTTGTCTTCGTGATTCTGTCAAAATGACGACGAATGAAAACTAGATACTTTATCGCTCTGCTAAAAACCTAAACTCTGCAGTGTGGGAATCCTTCGGGTTGGCCAAGAAAAACAGAGTCTTTCTTGATACTGCTCCAGTGTGCAGGGAATGTGGAGCTACAGTATCAGCCAAAGGAGGCAATACTTCAAACATGCTGCATAGTCACCTTCACAATCATCATGCTGAACATTTCACCACCGTAGAGCAAGTAAGTTGTAATGTTAGAATAACTAAACATGTCAGTTGAGTTATAGGAGTACAACGTTAGCATATCTTGGTTAGTGAATGACTACGTGAGCTGGCTGGCTCACGTAGTCATTTAGAATGACTACGTGAGCCAGCCAACTAAAGCTGGGTGGTGTTGGCTTTCTGGGACCCGTTGGTGGTGATGGGTGGCTCGGCTAGTTGAAGCCAAGCAATGCTAGCCAACCGAGACCCGCCAGCAATAGTGAACCGGTCGGCTGGCATTGCTTGGCTTTGGCTGGCTGGGTCATTCGCTATCACTGGCGGGCTGCGGCTGGCCAACACCACCCGGCTCCAACCGGCCGAGCCACCCGTCACCACCGGTGGGTCCCGGCTGGCCTATTTGTTTATTCAGATAAGACACACTCACTGCCATGTAAAATTGTTGTAATTGTTGTAAAATTGCCGTTGTTTTGGAAAGAAAACAAACAAACGTTGGACCAAATAAAGTTAAAGATGTATATTAAGTGATTAATATCGTTATCACGATAATATCGTTATCGCAATATTTATTGCCATGATAATTGTGTTGAGAAAAGATTGATATCCTGACAGCCCTAACTACATACTATAGTAAATACTACATGCAATAGTATATATATATATATATATATATATATATATAAAACCAGCCTTAAACGTGTCATATACTGTAGGCTACGTGTAACTGTAGACAACTCTAACTAGGGCTGTCTATCTATTAAAATATTTAATCGTGATTAATCGCAAATTAATCACACATTTTTTATCTGTTCAAAATGAACCTTAAAGGGAGATTTGTCAAGTATTTAATCCTCTTATCAACATGGCAGTGGGAAAATATGCTGCTTTATTCAAATGTATGTATATATTTATTATTGGAAATCAATGAACAACACAAAACAATGTCAGATATTGTCCAGAAACCCTCACAGGTACTGCATTTAGCATAAAACAATATGCTGAAATCATAACATGGCAAACTGCAGCCCAACAGACAACAACAGCTGTCAGTGTGTCAGTGTGCTGACTTGACTATGACTTGCCCCAAACTGCATGTGATTATCATAAAGTGGGCATGTCTGTAAAGGGGAGACTCGTGGGTACCCATAGAACCTACATTCACTGATCTGGAGGTCAGAGGTCAAGGGACCCCTTTGAAAATGGCCATGACAGTTTTTCCTTGCCAAAATGTAGTGTAGTTTTCCCTCCCATATTGTCTGAGCTCTTGGCTCCATCTTGTGGCAACCTCATGGAGCCTCCTAATCCCATCAGTCAGAGTTAAACGCTGCTAATTGAATTGAGGATGTCAAAGCGCATGCACTCATATCAGTCTCTCTTCAGAGTGGTCCAGCTGTCCCTCGGGACCGTTCACTCCCTCAATCCATTTAACGATTTACTCAAATTAGGTCAGCAGGTTAAGAAAATGGACAGTAGTTAAACTTCCATTCACAGCAGATGCACAGCTGGACACAATGCCCTGAATGACAACCACAGCTGGAGGAATGACATTAAATCCTTCACCAGTGGGTAGTTAACCAGCTGTGGAGAGGCTATTAAGTAAAAACTGTTGATTTGCTGCACGTCATCACTCACAGGATAACTGGTTTCCATTATCTGCTGCCTTTTTTTAATAGAACGCAAGCATGGAGCATTTGGGGCATTTAGTATTTATTGATTCACTAATCGGGCCAATAATTACTAACTGACTGATTATTTACTGACTTAACTGTACAATAAGTTGTGCAATAATGTCATTAATTCTGCATTTATACTGTACATTAAAGACATATTCTTATTCATTTCTTATTTATACCATTCTGGCAATTATATTTAACACACTTACAGATCCCAATTCTCAGCATTTTGTATTTACTTTTTTTGCACTGTGGTTATATGCTACAGTAAATATTGCATGTCTTGATGCAAATATGTGTACACATTTCATATGTTTTATATTCTTTATTTTCTCATCTTATTTTTTATTTTAGTATTTTTCCTTGTTTATATATATTTTGTTTATATTGTAGCATTATGTACATAATTTACATGTTACATAATTCTTTATTTCTGTTTTCTTACATCTCTTATATTTATATAAGAGCAATTGTAATGTCTGAATTTCCACCTGGGGATCAATAAAATATTTCTGATTCTGATAACAGCTGAGGCCTACAGACATTAGACAGACATTAGGCTTTCAACACATGAAACACTTTCAAACTTCAAAACAATAACAACAACAAGAACAGTATATAAGGATTCAGCATCATTATAAATAGAAGTATCAGGCAGCTGTTTTATGGGACAACATTAAGTTTGGTCTGCTAATGTTTACGCAAATGTTATATACTTTTATGATTTATATATTGCGTGTAGTGATGGAGGAAGCATTCAGATAACATATTTAAAAGTAAAAGGCAATACCACACTGTAAAAATACTCCATTACAAGTACTATATTAACTATGTTATATAAGTAAAAGTATGGTAGTATTTTTAACAAAATGTACTTTAAGTATCAAAAGCAAAAATAGTCCCTGTGATTGATATACTAGTATATATATTATTATCAGATTATTATTATTGAGGCATTAATGTGTAAGCAGTGTTTTAATGCTGTAGCTGCTGGAGGGTAAGCTAATTCTCAGTACTTTACATACCGTTGGTAGTTTAATCTATAACAGTACATTATATTTTAGATGTATTATCATACATTTTTTATGTAAAATCTTCTTGAGTATTGCTCTCAAATAAATGTAGAGGATTAAAAGTATATATTTCCCTCAGACATAGTGGAGTAGAAGTATAAAGTAGCATAAAATGGAAATACTCGAGTAAAGTATTTCAAATTTAAATTAAATACAGTACTTGAGTTACCACAGTTTTTTGGTTTGTGTAAACCTTATTTCCAACAATATCACTATACTGCAAATGACTTAACACATTTTTACTTCTTAAGAAAAGTATATATAGTAGTACTGAGATTTGTACAATTCTTATAAACCTAGAATATTAATAATACTTGTTTTCATTCTTAGCTTCTGTGCACAGTAAAAAGAGAGAAGAAGAAGACAAGGAAGGAAAAGACTAGAAGAAGATATTCCATGATAACATTTATTTGTACAGAGGAACAGGAAATAGCGATATCTGATTTACTATAAACAAGAACAGAACTGCGGACAGTTGCGTGTTCTCTCATGGTGACTGGTCGTCCTTGCCGGAGTGGCAGGGTGGCGGTGTGTAGGTCCCTTCCTTCACCATCTTGTCACGCTGCTGACGGATCGCATGCAGCCTCTGGTGCTGCAGGGAGGAAGAGGAGAAGAAGAGGTTAACGTTGAGGCAGAAGAACAGGAAAATAGTCATTCAAGAGAATGTTCTGCGTCCCTCCACCTTTTGTCTACCACCCTCTTTGTCCAACCCAAGGAGGACAAAGCCAAAGATAGCAGATTTTAACATCATTTTTTACTCCTTTCACCATATACATTTGAGAGAAACTGAAGAACTAGAAGAACAGCTCGCCTTCCTCAGTTCTGTGCTGTAAACATGCAGATTTCCGTCCCAATCATTGCTCACAAAGAAAAATCAACAACTAACATTTCAAGCTGAATACATCCTCAATGGAAGGGAGATTCATGTCAGACTCTGAAGTTAACATTCATCTGAAATCAGCACTTCAGAGACGTGGCTGACGGGCAGATCAAGGCGTCTGGACCGAGGCGAGGAAGTTCCTGCTGCTGCAGCACATTCACAGTGAGCGGACAGTGCATCTGTCCGTCTCTCCTCTGCTGACACGCACAGCCCTCAAGACTGACCTCACTTTAGACATGGGGCCTAGTTTTCTTTCTGAACACACTTCTGTTATTAATTTCTAGTCATTTTTACCTTTGTAAACTGTTTTTTATTCCTATTTGATACATGCTCCCTTCTTTTCCACTCTACAATCCTTCACACCAAACTCTATGCAAGAATCAGACGGTTTAATGTTGCTTACGTTAACAGAAATGACAACTGCCAAACAAGGGCTCTAAGCCATTGGGAGGCAAATACATCTAATACTTTCTTATTGAGTTCATGAGAAACTTGCAAGCAATTTCATTTAATGTGAATGCAATTTAGTTTTAACGCCACCGATTTCTTTAACGCATTAACGCAACTTACAATTTTTGTTGTAGCGGGCTCAATTTGGTGGTTAAATGTCCCTCCAAACTTGCGCTAAATTTTGGCGAGGGAAAACTGGCACGGCGATTTTCAAAAGGGGTCCCTTGACCTCTGACCTCCAAATATGTGAATGTAAATGGGTTCTATGGGTACCCACGAGTCTCCCCTTTACAGACATGCCCACTTTATGATAATCACATGCAGTTTGGGGCAAGTCATAGTCAAGTCAGCACACTGACACACTGACAGCTGTTGTTGCCTGTTGGGCTGCAGTTTGACATGTTATGATTGGAGCATATTGTTTTATGCTAAATGCAGTACCTGTGAGGGTTTCTGGACAATATCTGTCATTATTTTGTGTTGTTAATTGATTTCTAATAATAAATATATACATACATTTGAATAAAGCAGCATATTTGTCCTCTCCCATGTTGATAATAGGATTAAATACTTGACAAATCTCCCTTTATGGTACATTTTGAACAGATAAAATATGTGTGATTAATCGCGATTGACTATTTTAATTGATTGACAGCCCTAGTTTAAACCGAAGCAAACATGCTTAGAAGGTGTAAGCAGCATGGTTACTTTATCTGCAGACCCAAATGATGCAGACAAACTCTGCAGTGATGCCCTACAAGTTATGATACAGGGTCTATAACCTGAAGCACAGTGGATGGAAGTAGGATTTTTGACACTGATCAACAGAAAGAGTTAGAGCTATAATTACATATACTATGATTCAATGGAATTTCTCTCACTGAAACAATAAAATGTGGAAAAAGTGAATATTAATAGCATTTTTTGTTTTTGTTCTGCCATTGTGTCA
>CAKAOH010011753.1:11537-36537 GCA_916701665.1 Sebastiscus tertius | reverse complement strand
CACTCTTTACAAATTATTCATTTCATAGTCAGAAAAACATATCCTAAATGTTTTGTTTATTATTTATTTGGGTACATTGTTTACATTTTAATTTGCCATCTTGTTTGTTTTTCAATTTTTTTGTGACATCTAACAGCAGCCAAGTGTCAACTGACATATTATGTGATGTAAATGTTAAAATAAAAATACAATTCTAAAAACATCTTAATATTTACTCCACTTATGTCAGTGTCAGTTGTCACTCTGCTGCTGCTTAGATGGTGTCAGTAGATGCCACGAGCTGGGTGTCAGAGGGTTGCCACTAAGTGTCAGAGGGTTGCAATTAGGTGTCAGAGGATTGCCACTAGGTGTCAGAGGGTTGCAACTAGGTGTCAGAGGGTGTCAGAGGGTTGCAACTAGGTGTCAGAGGGTGTCAGAGGGTTGCAAGTAGGTGTCACAGGGTGTCAGAGGGGTGCAATTAGGTGTCAGAGGGTTGCCATAGGGTGTCAAAGGGTTGCCACTAGGTGCCACAGGGTGTCAGAGGGTTGCAATTAGGTGTCAGAGGGTTGCCACTAGGTGCCACAGGGTGTCAGAGGGTTGCCACTAGGTATCTAAAACACAGGAATGTAAGAAACTAAGATACTCTAATGTTAGTAATTAAAGTAGATATGAGTAGCGGAGACAGAAGATTAATGCTATTCCGATATGTGTGTGTGTGTGTGTGTGTGTGTGCGTGTGCGTGTGCGTGTGCGCGCACGGATTTCATGCCACCCCTGCAGTAACCCACCTCGGCCACTCCAGTGCACCTTATTGCTCTGTGGAACTGAAACATGGTATGTCAGTTACACCATTAACAGAGGTAGTTCTAAAGGCTTTGTAGGGCAGAAGGTTTCCTGTGAGACAGTGCAGATCTGTCTTCCTTAAACCATCCTGATTCAACTTGATTGACAGTTAACAGTCATAGTTGTGGTAAAGTTATAAGTTAGACTGCTGTGGCAGTTTAGGGTTGGGTTAGTGAAGTGAATAGCATCAAAGAGGAAAGTGTTGCTCTGTTAATCTGTTCTTGTAGATAATAGCTCCATTAATCACAACAAGTTACTGTATTAATCCAATGACAAGTCTGGGCAGAGGCAGGATTCCAGGTACCTCATACACATTCACACACAAAAATACCAATCATGACATGCTCAAAGACACACTCTTACACACTCTTACACACACGTAAACACACAAAGGCCATCTGAGTGCACTATCACACCCATGAACAAGGAGTGGCTGGATTAGATTTGCAGAAATGTGGCACCTGATGCATTTAGCTCTATTGCCATCTGAGGCAAATGCTCAAAGCCAGGATTTGAAATGTGTTAGCTGCAAAACAAAACATCTTTGATCGGTCTGAATGAGACAGCGGAGGAGGAGAGACAGGTGATCGGAGAGGGGAGATGACGGGAGAGACAGAGACAGGTGATCAGAGAGAGGAGAGGACGGGAGGTGGGGAGACAGTCAGCTGCAGCTGGACTTGGTGCCTGTCGGTGGGCCCTCTCAATGTCACTACAGCCAGTGCTGCTGCAGTAACGTTTCTGATCTCCGTTTCACTGGCAGTTTATGAAATGGGCTGTTTTGTCCTTAGCTTTAACATTGTAAAACTCATCTTTACATCCAGGAGCAATACAATAGTGTTCCCCCTTTTGTTTTCTCCTGTCCTGTGTCTATTTATTTGTCTATTTATTATTTGTTTTCTCTTTTTATCTATTTATTGCTATTTATTATATTGTATTAACTTATCTGCTGTCCTTTACCGACCTCTGTTTGTCAGTTTTACTGATCTGTGATTGACATAACATTTTGGATGTTGTCTGGATGTTGTCTGGATGTTGTCTGTGTGTTTATGATGGGGTAAGCGGTGAATTGAATTGCCCTTCTTGGAATCAATAAAGTAGTCTGAATCTGAATCTGAATCTGAATCCTCAGTCTCCGTCTTTCACAGTCTCTAACATTGTATCTCTGTAACTTAGCCGAGCTGACCAGCTGAGTGACATCACAGGCTAGAGTACTGCAACATGACACATAACATTTTTCTCTATGTGCAGCCAGCTGTAAGACGAGTCGGGGACTGCTGCGGATCAGATAGTCAGAAAATGACATGAAATAGAAAGAGCTCATCATCAAGGGATCTGTGGCCAAGGAGAGCTTTGTTCACTAGAGAGTTGTACTAGAAATTTACAGCGTATTATAGATTTCTTGTCTCCAGACACACTTTATAAACCCATACGGCTGCAGTGCAGCAGCCATAGTATGTTTGAATAGCTTCACCTCCCAACCCATCCCCCCCCTCCCCTTTTGACGTAATTACAGATATCTGCAACGTCATTTCACCTAGTCAGAACTCTAATTCTAGATATCTGTAATTACATTTTGACTATCCCTAACTCCAGTTAGAGATATCTACAACATCATTCTGACTTGACAAAATTGAATTTAAGATATCTAAAAAGGACAATGTAGATATCTTCAGTTGAGGGGAATTAAAGATATCTTGAACTGGAATTCTGACTAATCTGAATGAAATTGTATATCCGCAACTGAATTGTGGATATAAGAAAAAGTCTTTTTGGGCCCAATGGCATCACGTGACGGACACGGAAGTTGTAATTCCACCGTTAGGCCACTATGAAAATTAGCTTCAAAGCCCTGTGCTCTTCCTGTAGACTTGGATCTGCCAGATGGCCAGTCCAGCCTCGGTCCAGGCTGTTTTTCAATACAAAAACACTTGGCACACACACATGCAGAAACATGTCACTCTTTGAAATGCTGTTTGCTTGCTTTCTTCGTTCTGGTCAATAAAACACATAGACACCCATTGACAGAGATACATTCTGTGCTTGCCCTGCTCCGTTTGTCACTTCAGTGCTTCCTTTAATGTGTGTGCATGTGTGGTCCTGTCCCTGTTTTACACACACATGTATTGTCCTCTGAGCCTTTGCATGCTTCGAGAGCTTAAGCAGTCAGCCCTTAGCTTCACTTGTGGAATACTTCAAGGCCTTTTTTTAAAGATCAAATGTTAATCAGATTATGTTGTTAATGAATTCCCATCTGCACTGCTAAGCAGTCTGTGAGCAAATGTGGAGAATTCTTTAGATTCATAATTGGTGTTGGGCTTTGGGTCAAAGTCCCATGGTTTTGTCTTGTAGAGACATTTCACCTGGAAGCACATAGGAGATCTTGAGCCAATGAAACACAGTTTTCAAAAATGTTTTGTTTTGTGTTGTTCCCATGTGCTGTAATTAAACCTGCATTGCATGTCCATGGAGTTAAGCCTACACAGCTGATGTTGTCCACTCACATGCACAGTGAAGTTGAAGGTGTTCAGTGTTTTCTTCACTAAGCTGTAGCATGTGCTGTATAGTGACTGCTGGGATTTAACTCACCTCAACATTCCCTGTTTGTATACCTAGTGCTTCTACCCGCCATAATCATGGCACGGAGTTTCTCTGTCCTGGAACATCGCCTCATGCTTTGGCGACTGAGAGGGAGAAGCTGAGAAGCTCCCAGCCAGTTCTACTAAAACGCATGAGCCTCCACTCTGTGCAGGTGCTAGAACAGTGTCATCGACCTGAGCCTCACCTCCAGCAGGATGCATTGCATCTCTGCTGGTCTGTTTGACAACAGCCTTAGGTGTGTGTTGGCTATTATGGCTGCTTCGACCATCTCACAGCCAGGACATATCCACTTGTGATGCGGTGTTATCTAAGTACGTTCAAAATAGAAATAGTTACCTGGATGTAACTCCACTTCTATGAGTACATGCAGAGCCCTCTAACTGCATGCCCCCCTGTCATCAGAGTGACTGGTGTGCCACTATTTTATAGGGCATGTATGATAGGTGGTGAGGGCAAAGATCTGTCTCGGGGTGCCGAAGCAGAGCCTCGATGTAACCAATAGCGAAGCCCGTTAGAGGACACATGCTCATAGAACTGGAGCTACTTCCAGGTAACTATGTAAGGGATAATGTACAGCGAGCCAGTCATTGTTGTGAAAGAAACGATGTCACCCATTGCCTTGAAGGGGTTTCTTTCACAACAATGACCCGCTAGCTGTATATTATCCCGCTCATTACACGGCTACTTACTTAAAAAAAACAATAATTTGACACAAAAACGGTCCGCCAGAGTCTGACATCAGAGCTGCGCCCATAGCAACGGTCTGTTATACATAGCAACGGTCTGTTATACAGAAATTACAGACCACAGAACGCCGTGATTGACCAATCGGAATCGAGTATTCAACAAAGCCGTGTAATAGTTCTTTCAAATTTTGGCACAATTAGCAACCCTGACACATTACACAGAGTTTATTCAATGTTAATATAAAAATTATGAATGCAAATTTAGCTTGTAAAGTACTGCCAAAAAAAACATCTAAAATAATGTGAAGAAATCAGAATGTAACATCCAAAGAAGTCACCCCCACCAGAAAAATAAGAAAACATGTTTCAAGAAGTGATTTAGGATGAGTTGTTATGTAAGGGATAATGTACAGCGAACCGGTCATTATTGTGAAAGAATCCCCGACAGGGCGACATCAGAGCTGCGCCCATAGCAACGGTCTGTTATGCATAGCAACGGTCTGTTATATGTAGCAACGGTCTGCTATACATAGCAGTGGTCTGTTATATATAGCAACGGTCTGTTATATAGAAATTACAGACCGCAGAACGCCATGATTGACCAATCAGAATCGAGTATTCAACAGAGCCGTGTAATAAAATCAACTAATGCTGGCCACATTACTGCATCACTACACCAAATGTCCATAAATCCAGACAGACACCTTTTGGAAACAGGAGAAATTACATTTGTATAGACGTTGTTAACGTTCTAGTTTTGTCTGTTTTACTCTCACTCTCCTGCACAAATCGGGCTGAATGATATGAAGTCATCTTATTAGCTTCACTGGGCCAGTGGATTGCTCAATCACCCGTGTTTTCAAACGGGGACTTTTGCTGCAGGGTCTCAGTGGCGTGTGAGTGCCAACTTGAATTATGTAATCGGTCAGTAGTTCAGTGTATTGAATCACAGTTTGGCTAGTAGCCCAGTAGGGACGTGTTCATGTAAGTTGGTGATCTGTTGTCTCATTAGTAATTTCTTATGCATACATACGCAGTGCGATGTTCAACAAATATTTAAGCTAGTTGCTCGGATTTTATAATATTGTTATCTTTTGACTTAAAGGGAATTCTGTTTTATAACTTGGATCTTATTATTGTCCAGATGTGGAACTTTATATAGTATTTTTGTCCATCATTTCTATTGGATACAATAAAACTTTGTTTCAAACATTTAGCACAGACATTTGGGAATACAGTGACATCAGCAGAACCGAGTCCAACTGGGCTTTACCATCCCATAAAACAAAATGTCCATTTAGTCCCAGCATTTTATTGTTAATCAGTGACTCAACCATAACTTGTCCAGAGAATTTAGGCTTGTATTTCTCCTTTTTCCAAAATGCACTGAGGTTTGGAACAAAACCTCTTCACCCTCTCGCGTTTCAAGACTCTTCCAACTCCTCCACCCACACAGAGATTTAGCGCTTCAAACAACCTTCTGTCACTTCTTAGCGACCTACTGCATTAGACCTGTAGAACATAAAGATTGTATGTTTTATCATTGCCTGATGGTTGGTTAATGCAATGTTGTGTCATTTAGCGGACTGTCACTTTTTTTTTTATGTCTCTTTAAGTTCAGAAAGTCTAATAAGTTCACTAAACTGATGAAAGAGCTTCTAGGTGAAATTTCAGATGTTCTCATAAAATTGTCCTAAAATGGAGCCAAACTAACACATCCTATCCATTTTAGTTTACAACCATCTTTCCTCCTCATTAAATGTGAACAAAATGCCCACACCCTGCATGAACTGGAACCCAACAGGCTCAGGTCCTGGATCTCTTTCCTGCAGAATGGGTTCTCCTGACAGCCTCACAATGTTGGAGAGTGACAGAATTAGTCCAGGAATCGGGGCCAGTCTGTGTATGTGTGCATGGCAGGGTTTCTTCTGTACTTATGAAAACCAGTTTGAGTTTTAGATTGTAAAAGTTCAGATATTTTAGGATCAGAATGTTGTAAGAATCTCATAAGCAAGTATGGGAAATCATTATTAATTATTATTATTATTATTATTATTATGAATAGACCACCAGTAGCAGTTTAGTTCTTGGATCAAGGCCTTTGCTGGTTTGGTTTGGTTATTATTCAGTCCATTGGCCGAATGACTTTGACTTTGATTGTTCCTTTCATTGGATCACCAGTGCCTTTCCACTCCTCCCTCAGTCCCTCTATACTTCTCCTCCTATTTTCTGATCATGTTATGCAACATTTCAGCCTTGTGACTTTTGAAAAAAAATATGGATTTTTCAACTTTTTTTCATTATTTAAGAATAATTACAAGTTTAACTGTCAGGATAACATAATGGCCAATCTCAGCACTCAAATAATAATACTTATAGATAGTCTGGTCTATAGACCTAACAGTGGTGCTAACCTTCTACACATAAACACAACTTTTATAACTATATCAGATATGTTTTTACAATGTTATGATCGGACCAACTTTCTTCATCATTTTTTAGAGTGTGACAAACCGATTAACATCATGAAACATGGAAAGAAGAGACTGAGTGAAAGTTTATGCTCACCCTAAGTTACTTGTTTGAGTTCCCTCCAAAAAAACATGTCTATTCCTGAAAATGGTCTCCATGGAATTGTAGTCTTTTTTTTTTTTTTTTGGAGGCTGAGAAACTACAAACTAACGGGGTGGAAATGACTACAGGGATGCACAGTAAAGGATGAAAATGGTAAAATATAGTTCTTCCTAATGTGTTTATATAATCAGAGAGAGTTTAACATGGCCTGTACATTAATTAAAGAATGTTTAAAGTACTTTAGAACTTTATGGCTTATAGTTACTTTGCACTGGGGACATGGTCAAATCGAGAACATGTACCAAAAAAGCTCAGTAAAGTTAAAAAAAAGTATTTTTTATTATTATTATTCTGTTTCTGTTATAAAGAAGACCTTAATCTATAATTTAAGCCATTTGCTATAAATATTTGACACATTTTAAAGTAAATATGAGGAGAAGTACTTCATGGGGACAGAAATGTTGCTGTATAACTGGAATGACCCGGTTACTTTATTCCTCTTATTGCCTAATTCTCTCTCTTCTTCAGTCCAAAACCTCTCTCTCTGTTTCCCCTTAGCCAATAACAGGGAGGGCACCAACGCTGCTTAGCAACAGCCAACCCAGTTGGACGGTCAGTTCTGGCTCTTCCTACTTTTTGGGGGGAGGAAGGTGGACCCTGTCCACGGTTAGGTTACCTGGCCCGCACACACACACACACACACACACACACACACACACACACACACACACACTAGCTCTCTGTAAACAGAGTAAACTGAGGCATGGGACTGACTCTCCCCTCCCACACTAGACCTTGAGGAAAGTGTGTGTGTGTGTGTGTGTTTCTTGTTACTGCAGCACTGAGCAGCATACTCGTGTTTCAGAACCAAAAAGGGAGGTGTATTCCTCTCTCTCACTCTCTCTCTCTCTCTCTCTCTCTCTCTCTCTCTCTCTCTCCCTCTCTGTGTGTCTGTCTCCTTCCTCCCTCCCTCTCTCGACCACCGTCACAGCCTGCGTAGTCTTACCTCGCCTGTGCTCACACACACACACTTTTACACACAGCAGTGATGGGATAAGATACGACGCATTACCGTGCAGTGCAGTGCAGTGAGGAGTGTGTGTGTGGAGGTGCACAGCCAGCTAAGTAAGTGAATGTCAGTCTGAAGCGAGGAGCGTGAGCGACCTTCCATGATTTTTAGCTGGATGTGTATTGATTTTTTTGCAGCAGTACAGTCTGAGAAGAAGGAGACAGAGAGTAAGTTATGGCTGTGGCAACAGTTATGCACGGGATCAGCGTGTGTCATGTGTGTTTTCCACTTCATTAGTGTGTGTATGTGTCTGTGAGGTCTTTTAGAAAATGTTAGAGATGTTGTCTGGTGCAAAACAAGTCAACCATTTAACATGAACTTGTGTCATCCATGATCCAACTAATTTCCTTTTTAGTAAATAGTATTATTACGAGTCCTATTATACTGTGGTAAATGCTTATTGTGTAAATTTGATTGAATTTGGAAGTCATGTTGATTTTTTTTCAAGTATTTAAACTGTTGCCTGTAACATAGGCTTACCATGTTTCAGTATGTGCTGAGAAGTCCGGGGTAAATTCCTTAAAAAAGGAAACCGTAATAACCAAGATGATGGTGCTGAGGCCAAACTAAAGACAGAAAGCAGTCCTGTGGTCTCTTCTCTGCTGGGTTTGATGGTATCCAGATGCTTTGTTGAGATGTAACTAAATTGCTTCACAATGTTCAGTCGAAGCATTGTTTCACAGGTTTACAGTTTCAATATGATTTAACGTAGAGGCCAAAGCAGACTTATATTATTTATTTTGTTATCTATAATACTAAAGGAGAGTCTGCGTTTTAATGTTGAAGAAATGAACTCATCATCTGTAGTGGCTAATATGTGGCATACCTTACATTTAAATAAGAATGTTTTAAAGTTCCATCAGGTGATAAACGTATGAGACCTGAATAGATAGCAGTCATGATGTTAACATGAACGTACTGAATGCTTCGCTCACTCTATTATCCCTTAGTTCAGCCAAAGACCCTGTACAACCCCTGTACAGCCCCTCATGTATGTCCCTTGGCCAATGTTTTTACACTTCTATAGTCTTAGTTATGTGAAAGAACAACACAAGAGACATGTATTAGACATTTGCAGATTCTAAGATTTCTAGATTTGTTAGATTAATCTATGAACTATTACAGATTATATAAATTAAATATGATTTGTTGAACTATGAATCCTTTTTATATCATGATCATTTTAATGAATTAAAACCTTTCACGGACCCCCCGCAGAGTGTCACGGACCCCACTTTGGCTACGTTCACATTACATGGCTTAATGCTCAATTTCCGATTTTTGGCCCTGATCCGATCTTTCTGCCTGGACTGTTCACATTAATGTTTGAAGTGGCTCATATCTGACATCCGTGTGAACGTATCTCTGCCCTGAAACACCTCACATGCAACCAATAACGTCCCATACGTACATGGTGGACTTTTCAGTTCATTTACATTTTAAATGACTGACAATGCAAATAAAGTCTTCAGCTGTTTCCTACTGTCGGAGGAAACCTCCATTACATTTAATGGAGCGGAGCTTACCGTTAAACATCTACTCCTTCTAAAAGATCATTTATGATTTCTTACGACTCATAAACAGACACTAACTCATTTGACGAACATGATTTAGCATACGGTAATTCAGTATTAATTTTACTTCCATGTAAAGTGAATAAACGTGATGTTTCCCAGATGAAGCTCTTCTGCCTTAACGACACAGTTTACACATTTTTATAACTGCCGATTTATTAAATCAGCGTTCTACTAACTGAAACATGACGCCGAATTTAGCTGAAGAACTCGGGAATATAGAAAACGTTTTTTTTTTGTCAGGTAACAAACATCATCAGTGTCTGATTGATGCACTATTCTGCAGAGAGAGAGGTTCTTCTTCTTCTGTAGTTTCAACGGGCCGCTCCGACACGGTATGGTGAGTGATCTGGTGAAGTATAACATGGAAAAACACACATGAATTCCGATAGGAGCGTTCTCGCAGCGGTCGCATGGCCAGCGATCGGATATGTATCGGATTTAGGACCACATACGTAAGTCTGATTGGAAAAAAAAATCATATTTCTGTGTTCATACTACTCTGAAATAATCTGATCTGTGTGACATGAGGCAAAAAAAAAAAAAATCGAATTTGGGCCACATTTGCTTGTAATGTGAACGCAGCCTTAGGTCCTCTCAGAAAAGCTGTCGTTAACTGTAAGAACTTGTTACTAACAATTGATGATTATCACCATTGGAGGAGGAGGACATTACTGTCTAATGATGAAGTTCAGCCGCCGGAGCCGAGGCGTCACCGGCTCCAGTCTGCATAAACAGGATTACACACCAGTTTGGAAGGCAGGTCCCACAGAGGCAGAGAGAGGCATCGCAGGAGCAGTGTACAAACTTTGAGATGTTTCTGACGATTTGAAAATCTCCAATGTTGGTTCTATTTTATACACTGCTAAAACGGTCTCAAAACCAACAGGGTTTGAGCTCATAGGGGTTGAGTGAGTTCTCCGGTGAATTATCGCTTGTTTCAGGAATTTTGGTTCACAAAGTAAAACCACTGTACAGATCAGACTGTGTGCCCATGTATGGACAGATCACATGTTCTGGTCCTGTATTTCAATGATGGGAAACACTTCATTCCCCCCTCGCAAGCCCTACTGCAGTGCTCTTTAGGGAGCAGCACCATTACTGGACTACCAGCCTGCATATTAAAACAAAAACAGATCAGTCCCAAGTAATAAATTAGTGGTATGGTGTAATAATAATAAGGGTTGTGGCGTATGAGAAACCAATCTAGACCCTGTCTTCACTATGCTTTATTGCAAATGTGCCATTATTGTTTCGATTGGCAATCATTTCTATTCTGTGTAGACGTAAATGGCGTCCTAGTTTACCCACTTGTATATTCACTACTACTAATAAGGCTGCAGTCCAAATGAATTATCATCCACTCGTCATGTATCCAGGTATTGATCCATTAAGATAGTGTTGGTGTCAGAGCTGGAGAGGAGAGAGACGGCTAGCTGGTTATCTAACATCTCGATCTGCCTCAGAACCAGTTCTGATTGGACTGGCAGCCAGCCAACCAGCTCTGTTTCCACATCTATAGTAACCTCGTTACTCTCACCTCCGTCAGGGTCCCTCTCATTACTCTAACGCTGCCTCTTTCTCTGTCGGCAGTGACTCACCATATTTCATAGTTTGATCGTAATATGGTTGCCCTCTTGAGCATTGTAGCCGTTCTAGTTCTGTCTGTGGCGTCTTCACCATCAGAGTGTATCATAGAAAATGTGATAATATCCCTCTTAGAGGATACAATGACATTAATAAGACTGTTCCTTGATGTCTCTCACCAGCTCAGTAACTCTACCGCCCTCACTATGGAATTCTAGTCTTGTCTTTCATATCATCTGAACACACACACACGCACACACACAGACACACACACCGTCAGTAGTGTCACATTACCTGCTGCGACCTCAGACGACGTCCGAATGAAATGCAATATGCTTGCACACGAATGTACACATGCACATACAAACATGCTTTCACCAGTAAACACACACATACACACACACACACCTCTGCACTGCAGGTGGAAATGACACGAGCTGGTTTTGAAGTCACTCACACACACACAGTCACACTCATCTTCTCTCAGGATGACTAAGCAGTCTGTATATCTCTATGGCAACCACTGTTTCTGCATCGGGGGTGTCTTTTGTGTGTGATGCAGCGATAGGCTGAGGCTCTGACTTCTGTCTCTCATTACACCACTTTGTTAGCAACCTTGTTAGTGTGTGTATTAATAGCTAGCTTGTGTCATTATTACAGTGTGTGTGTGTGTCGTGCCCGTTGTGTGACCGTGTGTGCACTAGCTGATACCAGCTCTGCAGTGGTGACGATGGCCAAGTATTTCTATGAAGGAAGGTGAGCCCGCTGCCTCCTGCCTGTTAACAAGCTCCCTGGTTGGCTGAAACACAAAACCATCCAATGGATTCAGTTTCAGTTCAGCACATACAGTAGCTGGAGTGGATTTTCTGAAGTAATGGGCAGGTTGTTATTTTGGGAAATATAGGGAATGATTGGACAGTCAGTAGCTAATTCTTTTTAAATGACCTGAATACAGTTTAATTGAGCTCACTTGTGTATTGTGAAGCCACTCATGTAAGCAGTTGTGTCTGAGATGTGGATGGTGGATGATTGTGGAGTCTGATTAGGTATTGCTACCTCTGCCATTGCAGAGCTGCTAATGTTCATACTGTTCTGCTATTGCAAAAAAGGACAGTCATCAGCAGTGAAGTAGCTCACAAGGGTTGCAAGCTCAGAGTCTCAGGACCTGTCCTTCCTGAATCAATTATAGAGAGGATGCTGTATTGGTGTAAGCTCCTCCTTTTGTCCTGCCTGGTGGATGGTGGCTTTGAGGACAGAGCATGAAAGATAATGCAACTTCATATTCTAGCTCCTGTGCAAAGCATTTGTTTTGTTTGGCCACATCTACTGTATGCAACCAAAGAAAGTAAAGTAACTAAGCACAGAATATTGTGTATATATTACAGGGGACATATCATACTCATTTTCAGGTTCATGTTTTGGGGGTTTCTACTAGAACATGTTTATGTCCATGCTTTAAAGGTATAGTATGATACAGTTGTCGGTTCCTCGGCTCAACGAGAGAGAGAGACAGAGAGAGAGAGAGAGAGAGAGCAGCGATGGTTGAGCCAGCTATAGAGTGAATGAAGAGAGGGAGCAGCGTTAGTGAGAATAAAGTAGTGAATCAGATAAATAAAACGGCATTTTCTGATTGTTTCACAGAGGTTACGTTCTAAAGCACAAATAAACACAACTTTTTCAATTTTCAAAAACACAGTATCATTGTCATCCTCTCTGTCTGAATATACCTGTATTCACCCTCTGTCTGAAACGCTCCGTTTTAGCTCCTGTCTCTTTAAGACCCCCTCCTGAAAAAGCCCAGTGGGCGGTATATATTCTAATGAGCCTGCATGTGACATAGGAAGGGGAGCCAAATCTGATTGGCTTGTTGAATCACATGTTTCCTGATCTAGACAGCCCACAATAAACTGACTGGTTGTCTTATTTCACAGTTTGTGGGTTGGTCGGTACTCCAGATACCTAGATAAGGTGTGGAGATAGTTAATTTTTCATGATATTTCCCCTTTAAAGTATTGTAAAGCTTGTGATGAGGTTTGTTTGATTTAAATATTGCAGCCAGGTATTATGTGAAAGTAGGTTGTGAGATTCAGCATTGTTGTGTTTTTGCTTTGATTTCACTGGGTCTGATGTAGCTTTTTTCAACTGATGGAAAACTGAGTAGTTAACAGAAGGTCTCGCATCGCTGTCCTCCAGTTCTAGTAATAATAGAATCGTAAACGTTTAGTTAGCTGGCTGTACTAAATGTGCATTTGAAAGCAGTGGCACAGATGATGCTCTAAAGCTCTTATTAAAACTGTATCTCTTCAAATGTCCACTATGCCTGAAAGTCAGACAATATTAAATCCATCTGTCATTTTGTCACTCTGACTGTAGACTGAATATTGTGAAATATGTTAAGTGTCTCTTTGTGTAGTAAAATTCAAATGTATATAGCAGTATATAGCTGAGGACTTGTCTGCTTGGACTTTGACTGAAGTCCTGCTTAGAAACGTTCTTTTTGGCAAATATTAACCTATGTGTCTGGGGGGTAGAAATGGTCACAGAGGACATGACTGATTATTTACTAAAAGTTCCACATGTGTGTATGTATGTGCATCTTAGTGTGATTAGTACAACTCAGCCATGCAGACACACGGGTGACTCAAACACACAGGTGTGCGTGTGTACATACATCTTGTATGTGCATCCTGTGACTACACATGCACGCACACATGTGACTCGTTTAACCCTGTGAGACCGACTTTTACTGTCGCTCCAAAGTTGAGCTAAGAATCTCTTCTTTACAGACATTACTTTATGTTTTCAGCTGAAAACAATGTAGCTTTTAGTGCTGTCAGCTGTGGCTGGCATGGGCCACTCTGAGGTAGATTATTGCCTTGTTGCGCACATACACACACACTAGCCCGGTGGCACGAAATTAAATGAAATGATAGTGCGCAAGCGTACAATAAGAATGACGTTCTTGCTTTTGGCGTGTCATTTGTATTCCATGTAGTTTGTTTATTTATTGTTTATTTGTTTCACGACAATAAAATATAATTCACATGAAAGGAATGTCAAATATGTGTGAGGGTAGAAACCTACAGTAAAATGGCTTATATAAGAAACCACAACCAAAGGACATACAAATAAAAATTACTATCATGACAAAAGTCACCAGTACATTTTAGATATTAGTGTTCAAAACATTTCAGATATAAAAATATACAGAGTAAATTGTTGAAGGAAAGTTCAAACAAAACAAAAAAATACAAAGAAGCAGCAGCAATCAGGAGTAATGGCCATATTTACAGTTTCTAAGAGTGATAATTTTTTCCCCAAATCATATGTTTTTGTCAGCAGAGCATTTCTACGTTTCTTTTTATACACAGACAATGACACAGAGGAATTCATTGAAATGACATCTTCATTCCATAAGATAACTCCCCGAAATCTGATAGAAAACTGACCACGGGATGTTTTATACGAAGAAAGATGAAGAGTATCAGCCTGTCTGGTTGGATAATAATAATAATAATAATAATAATAATTATGGAATTGAGAGTTGTTAACAAAATAATATCTAAAACTGTTAGGTAAATCTGCATCCATATATCTCACCATAAAGACAAATGTACAGGTTTGAAGAATATTGATGTCAAATATAGTCAATAACAACAATTTAAAAAAATACTATACTGACTTCAGTATAAATGCATCTGCATGAATATGCTCCGCTCAGAGCTGGTGATGTAGAATAAAAAGAGAGAAAGACCGCTTATTGTGGTGGGGAGGTGGCAGGGTCAAACAAACACCGGACTCTAACCAGGAAAATGGTGTCTTGTCTTGTAAGTTACGTTAGTGATGTTTGTGACGTGTTTTCCGTCCTGATGTTCTGTTGTTTTTGTACATATTTTACCTAGTTTACGTACTTATTTTAAGCCCAACCATGACGTTTTTCCAAAATTGAATTACACCTTCATACATGCGTGTGATATCAATGTCTCGGAGAGGCAAAATGTGATACTGACACGCTATCCTCTGGTGGACGTTAGGCAGGCCTAATATCGGTTTTGTGATACCGGGTTGGTGTGATACCGGGTTGTACACACACACACACTCATAAGAATCTCACCACAAAGGATCACATGAAAGGATTAACAGTGATTAGGGTGAGGGATGAAGAAGAGACCACGGTGAATATCACAGAAAAGGCAAAAAAGGAATAAGATAGCAGAGACAGAGATTACAAAGCAGGATAAGTAAAAGAGTGAATAGCTCAAAGCAATAGAGACGGAGAGAGAGAGAGACTCAGGCTCAGGTCAGCGTCACAGTCTGCACTTAGCCCAGAAAACACACACAAAAACATGCTTTTTTTTATTTGCCAGCCTGAACTGGAGTTTAAAAGAACAACCTGAACAGCAGAAAAGGACAAATGAGATGTGACTACGAAAAAAAGAATATTTTCCCAAGATTAAGTGTATATATAGTACTTTTAATATAATAATAACTGAAAACACTTCAACAGTGCTCCATGTGGCAAAAGACTTTTTTGTATTGTTCAAATTGTGACTTTGACATTTTTGTCTCAGTTAGGTATCGTTTTGCTGAGCAGCTGAAGGCTTTTCACTGTGTGCCTTCTCTCTCAGGAACCCTGCTGTCATTACTGGATAACCGAGATGGAACACCGTCCTGGATCTGAT
Organism: Sebastiscus tertius; assembly: GCA_916701665.1. Classification (NCBI taxonomy): domain Eukaryota; kingdom Metazoa; phylum Chordata; class Actinopteri; order Perciformes; family Sebastidae; genus Sebastiscus; species Sebastiscus tertius. Next base: position 20,946 of record CAKAOH010011753.1, on the reverse strand, counting down.
CGCCTAGATATAGCTGCTCCTCTCTTTGTCCCTGACCCACATACACACATGCGCACATGCACGGGCAGCCGTGTTACATTCAGATGGGTGGGTTCATCTGAACATGGGGCTTCTGGTTGTGAAAATGAATGATACGGCTCAAGTGCATCACTTCCAAAAAGGGGTTTGACTTGCTGTGACTGGTCTTCACACTCATTTCACAAGGCTGTTCATCAGAAACACCTCCAACAGCTTGTTGCAGTTGGTGTCTTGAAGTCAGTAATGCACCAAAATCCATCTATAACTTCTTGATTTGAGCCTCCAGAGGGCAGCGTTTCTCAACTCTCTTACCATCAGGCAGACAGAGTGGCAGTTCAGCAAAAAAAATAAGACGTACATAAAAGTAATAATTACTAAAATAATTATGTTGTTGAATTTATTATATTCATGTGTTTTATAAACAATTAGGAAGTCTAATATTTGCAGCTGATTCTTATCAATTAGAGGGGTTAGTAAAGTTGACTTGAATATGAGTTGACTTGAATGAATGACTTGAATATGTATGGTCAAAAAGGTGAGCCGTTGTGAAGTGTGATGTTTTTCATGTTTTCAGCTGCTCGACATGAATCATCTTTGTGAAAGACTCTTTGGGCATTGTAGTTGTTTATGGTGTTTGAGGGGAAAGATAGAGATTCATTCCATTGATTTGACTGACACAGTTAGGCTGTTTTGTTCGAATGTTTAATTTAATATTATTGTAATTTTATATTCTTTCAATTTTTTATATTTATTACTTTATTTTATTATTATTATTATTATTATTATTATTATTATTTTATTATAATTTTATTATTATTATTATTCTGTATGTGGGGTTGGTATGTTTGTGAGTCTGTCTGTAGAAGTTACTTTTTTGTTTTTGTTTTTTTGTCTGTTTGTGATGAAAATTAAAAAAAAAAAAAGTTTAATTTTCTTTTCTTTTTGCTTGTTTTCAACAGGAGTGTCCTAAAAATGTGGAATTCTGTCTTCAAATAACATGCGAGGGATCAGGGCCCATAAATTGATGACAGTTCTGCACTTGACGAGGACACAATGACTCACAGCCCTTTTGGAAATACTGCAGTGTTTAAAATGTATAAGTGGAAGGATTGCAACTCTGAGACATACTAAATATATTCTGTAGAAATCCAAAGGAAAAGAAAAACTGCAAACACTGCCCCATGGAGATATGGATTGGACATTCTATCAGATGTCATTATAGAGAGTATAAAGAGGATTCAAGCTGTGAAGAGCACTGTTCATAGTTCTTTAACAACCAGCGAGAACAACAACAGAAAGCAAATGGTCCAGTAAAAGCCGCTCCATCACAGGTCAGAGGAAAGTTACGGCCCAGAGATGAGTGTTCCTCAGCCCGCTGAGGGCTTCCCTGTCGGGGGGAAAAATGGCTCCAGCATGAGGCTCCCACTTCACAGTGCGGGAGACCACAATGGGAATGCTTTCCTAGTTTCCTCTTCCTCCTCATCCTCTTCCTCCTCCTGTCTGGGGGAGTCATCTCCTGAGTCGCTGCGGAGTCTGAGCAGCCTCAGCGGGGGTCGGACCGACAGCCCGATGGACTATGACATGTTTGAGGTCACCCTGATGACAACGGTGACGACCACCAAAACGACGGATGTTGTAATTTCAAAATGGGAGCCAGAGGAGGAAAGTAAACCAGAGGACGTTGCTGCGGCAACAGAGCTATCGGAATCCAACGACAACTCGTTGTCTGTTTACCTGGACGCCAACAGCTGTGAATACCGCCAAGACACCTGGAATGACAACGACAACCTGACACTGGCCCTGTCCCTGACCACAAACAGCGGTAGCCGTGACAACAGTGACGACCTCAGCAGTAGGAGCAGTAATGGGAGAAGGCATGGCACCTCAACGCCAGACTCAGACGCAACAGAAATCCCTGCTGATGATGATGATGATGATGATGATGATGACGAAACGGAAGCTTTGTTTCTGTCTGTGAGCTCTGAGGTGAGTGTGCGGAGAAGCAGTGTGACCCTCACAAGCTCAACCAGTGAACCCAGCCACAGCCTGGAGAGCCCAGGTGGCTCTGCTGAGGGGACCGTGAGTGGACCTGGTGATGAGAGGACCTGTCCCCATGGTCTGCCTGTGGTAGGCCAGACAGAGCCTCCTGCTGCTGAAACCATCCAGGTATCACCTTATTCCCCTGAAAGAGCCTCCCAACCTAACACCAGTCAGCTGGCCAGAGCAGCAAAAAACAAATCAACCACTGCTACTTCAACTGCTCCCAAGACAGCAATCAAAGCATCCAGTCTGGAGGCAAAGAGAGTTTCCAAACTGGACCTGAAAGAGGTTGAGGCTAAAGTCAGATCACGGTCCAACCCGTCTCCCCCTAAAACACCCAGCCAGGTACTGCAGTGGTACTGAAATGCTCACATACTGTATATCAAGTATTGTACGGCTGTCTTCTGTCTAACATTTAGAATTTCTTTTCTTACTCAGCAGAACAGATCTGCTCCAGCCAATGGGAAGAGAGCTGTTCTTAGGAAGGAGGAAGCTCAGACTGGGGACGGGGCTAAAAAGCAAAGGTCGTCTGCAGGTCCGGTCAAAGTGGCCGTGGTGCTGAGACCCGTCAGAGGAAAGAGCAGCAGCCTCAACACCAACCACAAGACAGCAGCCAACGGCTCCGCTCAGCCAGAGAGGAAGAGTGCGGCCGTCAGTCGAACTCTCTCTACCTCAACCAGCTCTCTGGGGTCTGAAGTGGTTGAGGAAGGACCCCTGGACGCTCCCGGGAAGGCTGTCCAGGAAGTGCCTGATAAACATGAAACAGCTGGAGGTGTGGAGACTAAACATCCAAGTGAAGAAGCTCCTCAAGGTACCGGACAGGCTGTGGAGAAACCCAGGACTCCTAGCAGGGTGAGTACCGTGAGCTCAGTGTCAAGGTGACATATTATTAAAATGATGTCAGGTTTCATTTCAAAGGCCAACAAGGATCCAGAAAACAGTTCTGGTTTGAGATGCAGGTTATGCAACATGGCCATTGTGGAACTAGTAAGTGTTGCCATCTGCTGGAGCACATCATCTGTGATAGAAGCTGCTGGTTAAATGTGCGGGGGAGTCACTGGGTTTACTGGGATATAGAGTAACATACAAAAAGTGTCTTCAGCATGCAAATTTTTAAAGATAGGGTCGACGATGTTGCAAAGCACGCATAGTTTGAAAGTAGCATCGCCTCAGGAGCTCTGTCTAAACCCACCCCCTCCCCTTGGGGCTCCTTCCAAGGCAACACCCCCCCACACGAGCACCGCCGCATGGTAACTACTGCACAAAGCGGAGAGAGGACCTCAAGTCAACAACGCTACCTCATGACAAGTAACCGCGGCAGTGCTACTTTTGGCTGATTTTTCTCTTCCGTTCTCCAGGAAACGTGCGGCGGCGACGCGCTTTAAGTTCAGGCCGGTTGCACGCCAAGGGTAGAGGTACAAGCAGGGAGGCAGGGAGGTATCTGATTGGTTCTTTCCAAGCAGACCGCGAGGCAGTGATTGGTAGATGTTTTTACAGGATTACAGCAGCTACAGATGACGACTCTTTTCCGGTCCTTCTTCAGAGCTCATAAGTAATGTCAGGCTGTAAAGGCCATTTCAACCAATATAACAAATAGTGGATACTGGATAACATCGTCAACCCTGCCTTTAAATGTGAACAAAGTCGTTTTGAAAGAGTTTTATTTTAAGTGCCGGCTTTGCAGCGAAATGGAAAATAGCAGTCATGGTACAGTTATGTGCCCAAGCAGCGCATACCAGAGTTTAACATTGTCATTAACATTTTTACTCAGTGGTAGATAGGATGCACTTATGTAAAGAGGAAGAATTCAAGACTGGAAAATCAACTAAATAACAGACTGACGCAACTCTGCCTTTTTGTCAAAAATGCTGTGAGCTGTAGTTGTCAGATCCCCTGCTGTGTTGTTGTTGTTGTGTTTGACATAAGGGAGTGGTACGTGTACAGTGTGTGTGTGCTCTGTCTCTGGTATGTGTTTTTACAGTGACAGCTTTAAAACCTGTCCCAGCGTATTCTCTCATAGGTGGCCTCAGGGGTTGTATCAGTACAGGTGGGGTGTAGACACACATACACTAACCTATACATGTGTATTAGAAAGAAATATATGTAAAATCTGCTGCGGATAACCAGCCTTTATTTTGTAATGGTTGTGGTTCTGGTCAAACGAGGTCATCCACCTCACTAAATGATGCTCCGTTTCCATAGCATAGTGATCCACGGTGGCATGACGTCAGATGTCTAAATAAGTCTCTACTTAAGGCCTACCGCAACTCTATTATCATGTTATACTTAATCGATATTCAGAGAAATGGGTGTCCCACGTGTGCAGTAATGTTCACCACCCTCTGTGTGTTACCAAACAGAGCATCAGTCAGGCCCAGTTCGGCTGCCAGCTAGCATGTCAACACATGATTTAGCGGGTATTGGTATGCTACAGTAATCCTGGGCTCAGCCTCTCGGCTCAGCTGGAAAAGTCGAAGAGGCTGTGAGTTAGAAGAAGAACACTCTGAAGTGTTCCGTCCCCCTCTGAAGCTGTGATTTGGAGTATATAGGGGGTTATGAAGGTGACAGGGCAAAAGGCTTTTTGAATGTAAGCACATCAGGGGGGTTTTATCTGACAATGTCCAGACATAAGGTGACATAAGAATGGATTTGTGAACATTCTCTTAACTTCTTCCTCACTTTGAAAAAGTCCCTGACTGCTCTGTTAGCACAAATAGGTAATAGATAAATAACAAAGCAGTCTCTATAGTCTTTCCTTTGAAAAGTCTGAGACTAATGCCAGGCCCTCATCCACAAACTCACTCCATGTGTGCTGGTGTTTATAGAGTCAGAGGGGGAGGAACAGAGGGACGGGGGGTGGGGGTAAGAGAGAGAGAGAGAGAGAGAGAGAGAGAGAGAGAGAGAGAGAGAGAGAGAGAAAAAAAATTGGCCTGGTCAGAGCCGGGATTCTCAAGGGGAATGTACAACACAATACCAACTTTTTTTTTTTTTACCCCTCTTGTGGTTGCAGCACACTCCCAATTTTCCCTCCTACCTCTCTTTCCTGCTCTCTCTTTTCCTCCTCCCCCTCTGTCTTAACACACTGTCTCCCTCACTCCTCCCCTCTGCTCCTTCACTGCCTCCCTCGCTTCCCCCAGTCCACATTTCTGACTGATTCTTGAGCAGGGAATGGCTAACACTATGGTCTCGGTGCGCAGCTCCGAGCTGGGGCCGCTCGGCTGGGACGCCGTCGCTAAACGTCATCTCTTCCTACAGAAAGTCTCCTCCAAGCTGGGGCCCAATGCCAGGCAGCAGGGGAGAGGCGCCAGAGTGGATAAGGGGCCCTCGGGACTGGCTCCACCTCTAGGGTCAGGGACTGGACCTCCAGGACAGGGGAGCCTCGGGCCCAGGCAAGCCCAGAGTTATGGCTCCACGTTGGGAGAGGACGGACAGAGCGCTGGGGGTGGATCTCCAACGAGACAGAGCCAAAGTCAGAGCCAGAGCCAGGGTGAGTCAACACGGTTCCTGTATGTATGTAGAGACGTAAACATGAGCTATCTCAGTACAGACACATTTACTTTATGAAACCTGAAATGTAAACACACAGCAGCACATGGATTGTATGTCTGCTCTGCTCCACAGCACGCTTCTCAAGTTGCCTGTCAGGCATATAGACCCGTGTCAGTGTGTGTGTGTGTATGTGTGTGTGCGTGTGTGTATATGTGTGTGCGATGGAAGAAGAAGTCAGCTTGGTCTCTGCAGCAGACTCAGGAAATGAGCAGGCTGACGCTGCAGAGCTGTGAGTTAAAATGCCCTCCACATACCTCTACAACACTCACAGACGCTGCACTGTGTTTCAGGCCCTAGCACACACTGTTTAGCGTCACAAACTGTGACAGATATACTGATAATGTCTGTGTGTGTGTATGTGTGTGCAGCTGGTGAGTAGGTGTTCGTCATGTTAGTGTGTTTCCGCTGCAGTGTTGCATAAGAGCAAACTTTTTAAATGTATTTACTGTAATAAATCATAAAATGACCATGATTATGTCATCAGAGATTAAGGAAACGTGATAATTGAAATACTGTCTTTTCCGACAACGATGCAACAGTTAGTGTGTTTTTTCCTTTGAAATTTCCAACTGGATCAATAGAGATAACGTTAACGTTAGATTCTACCCAACCTGAGAAGCCTCATCCCGTCTCCCTGTGGTCCGTCCGTGTGCAGCTGGTCATCAAGGCGGCGAGTGTTTGAGACACACAGCTGCTGAAGTGATTCCCACTGCTGCTGCTGACCAGAGGCTGACGCCGTGATGCTAACACATACTAACTACTATCAGTCACAACCGGAGGAGTGGACGGGCTGCGGGCGGCTCAAACTATTTGATTTTGGACTGTTGTTACTCGTTTGAACCGCTAGCTGTCAGCGATACATATTGCTCCTTTAAAGGAAGCTGGAGAACACGTGGGTGACTGGGTCCTCTCTTTCTTCTTTCCAGAAGGGAATTTCAGGCCGTTGTTTGTTTCCTGTCTGTCGCTTTGTGCTGTTGGCGTCATGTCAGTCCCGTCCTGACTCTGTAATCTGTAGCTTACATGTGTGTGTGTGTGTGTGTGTGTGTGTGTGTGTGTGTGTGTGTGAGAGAGAGAAAATATGTTGGTGATGAGACACTGTTGAGACATTCAGCTTGTTCTGGTGTCCAGTGGCCTATAATTTCACTTTGTGTTTCACTTGTGTGTGTGTGTGTGTGTGTGTGTGTTTGTGTGTGTGTAACTTGAGCCTTGTTTTCCATAATCACTGAGCTGAATTGTGTCATTTACATAGCGGAAAATGCTGAACTGTATTTGTGGGTAAAACCAGATCTTTCTCCTTATAAAGGTCACATTCTGATGGACAAAAGCTCGTCTGTCCTCTTTGCTGATTCGCAGGAACAAACAGATGCTTCTTGACCTCAGACTGAGATTGCCATCAATGGAATCCTTTGAGTGTGTGTGCCTGTATATGTGTGTGTGTGTGTGTGTGTGTGTGTGTGTGCATTGGGCCTTTTTGAATTAGGTCCTGACTCGATTACTTCGTTACAAATCTTCTCCATTACTGGTTTATCCAACATATCATTCATGTGCTCAGCTCAGTGTTTTTATCTGTACTTATAGGTGTGATAATTCACCAGACTGAGGGCCGGTCCACATTTCATCACGGGGTCAGTTTAGGGTCAGGTCTCGACAGCACTTTTCAATAGATGGTTTACTATCTGTTTGACAGCTAAGCATGCATCTGCACACGCTATCGCTTCCAAGTTGCATGTATCCTGTGGCCATGTGGACGCTGTTTGCTGATTCAAGCTTTGACTCAACCATTTACTGCTGTGAAGTACTTGTGGAGTACACAACACCTGCCATGCTACACATAACAGTGTAGATGGCATAGGGCTGGAGACACATATTGAGAAGGACTTAGGCCTGAGGAAGACGTCTGAATAAGTCGGTTGCATTTGCTGCCATGACTTCTCAAACCAAGTATTACGATCCACAGACAGTAAGCCACCAGTTGTCTTTCTAACATGGTATTATGAATATCATACACTATGTGGCTTCTTCCCCAAACACGACAGAAGAACTGATAACTCCATGTTGTAAAGTTTACTGGTATAAAAATGTACTTCAGTTATGGTGGCAGCCAAAGGACTCTTCTTGCATACCTTACATTACTCCTGAAGTACACCATGACTTTGGATGACCAGCCAGTGCAAATAAATCAGCTCTGACTCATCACAGGCAACATTTAGCTTCCTAATTGTTTTGTCAAAGTTACCTTAGTATCCTGGGGTCATGCAGTCGAGAGCAAAATAAATCACCTTCTTATTAGTGCCTTCATGCGCTTGTAGGAGGCTCGGACAACTGCCGTCTGAGCGGGCTGTTGAAAAGCATTTACAAACTGTGCTTTTGGTTTTAAAAATGTAGCTGAGCTGCTGATTGTTTTTAGACTCAGAGATTAGTTTAGAGTTTGGTCTTGGGTTTATGGTTAGATTTGGGTTAAAGTCAGGGATTACAAGAGGAATGTAGACACTGGCCTGGAGAGGTTTTTTTTGTGTATCAACAGTAAGCACGAGGCAGATCTATCGTGAGCCAGCTCTTACCTAACGCTGATCTCCTAGGTAACAGAATCCAGCTGCTCTCCTCTGGCTGGCTTCTCATCACTGAAACCAAATGAAGCCAGATGTTTCCTGCTGGCTTCAGTCGCAGTACAAGTTTTACTGCTGCCCTACCTTCACCAACAGAAACTGTGTGTGTGTGTGTGTGTGTGTGTGTGTGTGTGTGTGTGTGTGTGTGTGTGTGTGTGTGTGTGTGTGTGTGTGTGTGTGTGTGCGCGTGCATGCGTTAAGGTAATGTAATTGCGGTGAACACATGTAAACTTTTTTTCCCTCCGTTTATAACAAGCATGTTGTCTTTGTGCTTTCTCTCTCTCTCTCTCTCTCTCTCTCTTTCTCTGTTGCAGTGTGTAACACTGTACAGCACAGCAGCAACAATAAGATACAAATACTAGAGCAAACTGTTGGTCGTAAACATACAAAACCAACAGTATTAATAACAAATGTTTGAAATGAAAAGAATTTACAGCACATGCAGGATGCACAAATTAACAACAGTAAGTCTGTGTAAATGACGTCATTTAGGAGAAAACAAGTCTGTTTGAGACTCCATTGAAATATACACCGATCAGCCATAACATTAAGACCACTGACAGGTGAAGTGAGTAACATGGATTATCTTGTTACAATGGCATCTGGCAGTGGAGGGGATATATTAGACAGCAAGTGAACATTTTGAACTTTGTGTTAGAAGCAGTAGAAATGGGCAAGTGTAAGGATGTGAGCGACTTTGACAAGGGCCAAAGTGTGATGGCTAGACGACTGGGTCAGAGCATCTCCAGAACTGCAGCTCTTGTGGGATGTTCCCGGTCTGCATTGGTCAGGACCTACCAAAAGTGGTCCAAGGAAGGAAAACCGGCGACAAGGTCAGACCCGACGCTCATTGATGCACGTAGGGAGCGAAGGCTGGCCCGTGTTGTCTGATCCTGTAGCTCAAATTGCTGAAAAAGTTGATGCTGGTTCCGATAGAAAGGTGTCAGAACACACAGTGCATCGCAGATTGTTGCGTATGGGGCTGTGTAGCCAACATGGATGAATAGATTACATTTCATTATGACCTTTGACAAGGAGGTGGCGTATATGATTATTCCAGCCTTCTTTCAGCTGCGTCCCCGTCTCTGGCGGTGTGAAACGGACTTGAGAGCACGTAAAAAAATAAATGTTGTCCTTTCTGCATCTGTCAGTTTAAACTGTGTTGCTTAAAGCCTGGATTATAATTGTAACTTCTT
>CAKAOH010011753.1:0-11517 GCA_916701665.1 Sebastiscus tertius | reverse complement strand
GAGAAAACAAGTCTGTTTGAGACTCCATTGAAATATACACCGATCAGCCATAACATTAAGACCACTGACAGGTGAAGTGAATAACATGGATTATCTGGGGAGCGAAGGCTGGCCCGTGTTGTCTGATCCTGTAGCTCAAATTGCTGAAAAAGTTGACGCTGGTTCCGATAGAAAGGTGTCAGAACACACAGTGCATCGCAGATTGTTGCGTATGGGGCTGTGTAGCCAACATGGATGAATAGATTACATTTCATTATGACCTTTGACAAGGAGGTGGCGTATATGATTATTCCAGCCTTCTTTCAGCTGCGTCCCCGTCTCTGGCGGTGTGAAACGGACTTGAGAGCACGTAAAAAAATAAATGTTGTCCTTTCTGCATCTGTCAGTTTAAACTGTGTTGCTTAAAGCCTGGATTATAATTGTAACTTCTTCGTATTAGTGTAATATTATCATACGATCTGCTCACCAAGCTCTGATTGGTCAGTAGGCGGTGCTTTTATACAAGTTGATCTCTTATCTGGAACATAACCTGCTCCGGCGGTCTACCTTGGTAAGAAGTGATCCACCGTCGTAGGACTGAAAACCCTGAAGGGTTAACCCTGAAGTTACCTCGCTAACCACAAATCCTGCTTCATAGTACAGGCCTCAGGTCTTGCATGGTGTGTGCTGTAGAGGAGGCACCGGTTCCCTGCCTTCAACACAACGTACACATGTTTAACATGTTTAACATGTTTAACATGTATACATGTGTACCTCTTTTGCCTTGTCACATTTAAATATTGACAAAATGACCAACACAACTGAATTTGTTAGACCTTTTTAATGAATGATTGATTGGGACTATGAGCTGTTGGGATATCTCTCATCACTCCCTCTCTGAGCAGCAGAAGGAATGAGTTCAGAGGTGTGTAGACGAGAGACAGAATGTTCGATTTCTCTTTTACAACAACACCCTGGAAAACAATTAGCCAGGGCAGTAATATACTAAAATAATGCTTTAAAAGGAAATGTATAAGGATTGGAAGAAGAATTTAGGACCCCCGCGGGAACATTGATGAGATTTATAGGAGGAATCAACAGTGCAGCCTAGAAACCAGTAGAAACCGTCTTCTGTGAATACTAGATGAGACTGTGTCCGGCTACAATCAATAGGCACAGTTTGAACTTTAAGGTCGGGGGTTCACAAAAAAAAATCTAGAGGGAATGTAATGTGTACACATTAGAGAGGTGTAATGTATTGGGGTGTGTGTAGCCGACATATTACACCCTCCAAACAGAATGTAACGCGAGCGAGCGTCAGTGACAAAATCAGTTTGATTGCATTGTTTTTTATTGGAATAAACTAACTGACTGCGAGCGACAAAGCGCTGCGCAGCATGCATGTTTGAGCTGAACTTTTGCCAGACGCCTTGTTTCTATTTATTCCTGTAACAGACGAGGAACGGCTGATTGGTTTAGATGAAATGAGGAGTTATCTGATACGATACCTCCTCATTTCACTACAAACACCTAAATAAGGTGACAGCTGGCTGGAGGGAGATCACCAAGAGATCACCTGAATGTTTATTATATAGGCTACTGTTGGCTGTAGGCTATTGTAGCCTGTGTCATTTTCAGTAAATATCGCAGTATAAAACCTGTTTTCTGTTTAAGAAACACAAACATCGGAAGAGAGCAAATACCTCTCACTCATCTTTTAAGTGCTTATGACTCTAGTCTGATCTGGAGCTCACAGCTGATAGGTGCATAGTTTGTTTACATCGGGTAACAGAAAGTGCGTATTTAACGGTGTGTGGACAGAGAGTGTTTTTAGGCTATAAGTAAATAAAGAGAGCACAACTCTATCTTCTTATCTTGTTTGTTTTCTTATTCTGTCAATAAGAAGACACAACAAGGTCGATATTATTCATCATTATAATAAATTATTAGTTTTGTGTTATTATAGAAAATATAATATGGATTTCTAGGGGGATCAGTGAGCAAACTACATCTGTGCTACAATCACATGGTCACTGTGGAAGCTGTCATTCACCCACAATGTGATGCATCGCTTAAAGGCTAGAGAATAACAGTGCAGCACCCTGCCCATCCATGGCAGCAGTCAGTCTGATGGAGAAAGGACAAGCAGGACTGCAGGGCCCCACGGCTTAGCTGGAGATCAGGCTGCAGGTCCTGAGGCCTGTTTCACAAAGCAGAATGAATAAATTCAGGATAAGAGAGAAAGCGAGGCTTGACCTAATCTAGTCAGTGCATCCTGGCTTTATACGTGTCACGTTGGCCAAGCTACATGTAGGCTGAAGAGATGCGACTAGGTTGAGTCAGGTGTAAGTAATTCAGATAGACGCACGTTCACGGCTTTCTTCAACAGACCACGAGGTCGATCACAGATTTACTGATGCTGAAATGGAGAAGATGCATTCTGCGTACTTTAAACTAGCGACATACATGAAACCTGCCTTGGCGGAGGTCTGCGCTCTCCGAGTGCACTTCTAGTTTCTGTGTTGTGTCTGTAATGATGACTACAGCTCATTAATGGCCCTCTGTATTACTTTCTCTCTCTCTCTCACAGGTTTCCACAAACCTCGCTCCATCACAGAGCGAGCATCTGTTTTGGCTGTCCCGGGTCCCACAACAGCCAATCAGCAGCCAGCATCGGGGTTGGTCAGACGACCCGCTGCACCCCTTGCATCAAAACTTCCCGTAAAGGGATTACCCACAAGCCTTGGTTCCTCCTCACTGGGAGGAACTGAGATCAGTGGAGGCACGAGCAAAGGTGAGGTGGGGGGGCTCTCTTCTTCTCTCGCTCTTCTCTTGGTTGTGTGTGTTTCTCAAGCACACACACACACACACACACACACACACAACAGGCATATACAATGAGCTGCTAAGAGTGTACTGATGATAATAAGATCTTTGTATAAACAGGCTGTTAGAGTGATATACACAGTCAACATGTTCATTGTCAGTGGGAGAGAGAGTGAGTGTGTACAGCAGCATCCCCTCTGTGGAGGTCAAGGAGCACATCTGGTCAAGATGAGTACCGGCACTTATTTTTTTCCACTTCAAGCGCTGTTAAAAGCTCATCCTCCACAGAGGATGGAGAGGACACTCTAAAGGGACTCCAACCCTTTGAAAGTTTTCCAAGCTTGCTGTCTTAAGTTGGACAAATTTGCTTGTAAATTACAGTAGCCTATTCCTGGCTGCTCAAGCTGCTCAGCTCTGTCCGCTCACAGCAGGAAACCATTGGATATGTAACATTTTAATGGGAAATTGTAGGAAAAAATAACATTTCAAAAGGTTAACTAAGATTTCTAAAAAAGTGTTCCCTATTGCACTCATCTGTCACAATTTAGTCATATCTTTCTCTTTTGGTCAGTTGTCAGGAAAGAGACTGATACCATGGAAACACAGCTGTTCTGTTCTGAGAGAGCCGAGAGATGTTTGGCTGGTATTCACTTTTTAGACTGAAGATTAGTCAGTCTTTCGTTTAGTGCAACCTTATATTAGACTAGTCTATTAGACTAGACCTACACATACTGTACACAACCAGCTGGATGCAGGCAAACATGAACCAACCTGGCAACTTGAGTAAGAGATGAGGCAGGCTGACCAAAAGTGTGTACACTGAGATTGTAAATGACTGTTTCAACAGTGTGAAGTATCACATTTTCACTACTCAATTATCGTGGCCAAAAGAATTCACGATAACACCATTATTGTGACATTTATGGAAAATTTGAAAAACAAATATACAAGTTTAGAGGCTCTACAAACACAAGTGGAGTTGAGATTATTTGTGACATTTCTAAATAACTCCTCTGAAGTTAAATGTGATGTAAAGTGGGACTTCAGCTCGGCAGGTTTTCGCTTTCTTTTCTTTTCTCGTTCACACAGTAACATATCACAGTGATGGTTACATATTACTAGGTTGTTATGGTAACTAGATTACATTTCCTAGTTCCCATGGTAATACTGTGTTTAGGTTCTGTTTTTAGTCCTATCAGAGAGGAGCGTCGGTGTACTGTACACACCCACACAGTTAGTTTTACGTATTCCTTCATTTTACAACCACGCATTAGTAATGACTCATTTATCTGCAGCTGGTAGACACCTGCTGTCAGCTGTTCACATGGAGCTCTGGACATTGTGTCCCCTGAAAATAAAGGTTGTGAGTGTAACTCTCTCTGCATTGTACCGTGTGTGTGTGTGTGTGTGTGTGTGGTAAGACCAACGGAAGATATTAACATAAATTTATATTAATCCGATTCCACATTGAATTTATTATCATGGGTTCCAATGGAAATACAGTATTAATATTCTATGGTCCATCCATTCATCATCTTTCGCTTATCCGGTGCCTTAGACGTCCCTCTCCTCAGCACCGTTTTCAGCTCTTCCTTTGGGGGACCCCTAGGCGTTCCCAGACCAGACCAGATATATAATCTCTCCAGCGTGTTCTGAGTCTACCACGGGGCCTCTTACCAGTTGGATGTGCCTGGAAAACCTCTAAAAGGGAGGCGTCCAGGAGGATCCTGATCAGATGTTGAACCAACTCAGCTGGTCCCTTTTGATGAAAAAGAGTAGCGGCTCTACTCTGAGCTCCCTCCGGATGTCTGAGCTCTTCACCCTATCTCTAAGGCTGAGCCTAGCCACCCTACGGAGGAAGCCCATTCTGGCCACTAGATGCCCGAACCACCTCAGCTGGCTCCTTTCAACGCAGAGGAGTAGCGGCTCTACTTCGAGTCCCTCACGGATGACTGAGCTTCTCACCCTATCTCTAAGGGAGACGCCAGCCACCCTCCTGAGAAAACCCATTTCGGTCAGTTGTACCCGCGATCTAGTTCTTTCAGTCATCACCCAGCCCTCATGACCATAGGTGAGAGTAGGAACGAAGATTGGCTAGTAGATTGAGAGCTTTGCCATCCGGCTCAGCTCTCTTTTCGTCACAACAGTGCGGTAAAGCGAATGCAATACTGCCCCCGCTGCTCCGATTCTCCGGCCGATCTCATGTTCCATAGTCCCCTCACTCGCGAACAAGGTACTTCTTGAATTCCCTCACTTGGGGCAGTGACTCACTCCCAACCTGGAGGACGCCATTCACCATTCTTTGATTACATACAGAAACAATCTGGTGGTACACACTCAATGTATTTTATTGTTTGGTATTGCAAGCTGTACCGGTGACAGACTGCCTGTGCTGCTGGGTTAAGCTTCATACTCCTCTACTGCTCTGTGACATGATGTACCACAGGAACGTTGTTGTTTTTCTGCAAGTATGAATCAGTTTTTAATTGCAGAGAAGGACATAAAACCCGCAACAGGGCCCTGAACATAACAACAGAACTTACTATTACGGTACTTATTTCTGCAGGTGCTTGTTAGGTAAAAAAAAGCTTGAGGTTTCAGGCCCAACAAGTGAACTGTAGGTGTCAACAGGGTGAAAGAAACCCAGTTAACACAAGACAGTCCTCCTCTTTTGTACCTCACAAACACCATCTGTAGTAATATCTTCTAACAAATGAGATGCTGTGAGCGTTGAGTCTCCCGCCGTGACGGCCCAACAACACAGACACCACGCATGCTCTCATTTCTGTTTTCTCCCATTGGAAGAAATGGAGCGATAACTACCTCAGACAGATAACAGTGTTTATGTTTAACAGCCATCAAAGATCATAATCAGCTTCCTAATCTCTGAAGGATTCCAGAATTTTAATTTGGAGTGAGTGGGCATGTATGACCTGATTCAAATATGCCAAACAAGGTTGTATTTATTGTCTGTATGTACGTACGAGCAGAGGAATTATTACAGGAACACACTAACATGTTGTTGTGAGGACTCATCTCTGTTGAACTTCTTTGCATACACCACCTCAGTTTACATTTCAATTCTCTGGTGTACAAAGAGAGTTTGTCTCCTCCCCGTCTTGTTTCTCCTTTCTCTGATTATCTACGGTATTTTCTCTATGAGATATTATATCATTATTTAGAGGATTCCCAACATTGACATTCTAAAGAAGCTGAAGTTCTGCTCTTCTATCTATATAAAGCATTCTTAGTATTTTATTATCTCCTGTGTATATATACAGTATACCAATCAGCCATGACATTAGGTCAACATGGGCACCCTGACCGGTCCCCATATGCAACAAACTGTGATGCACTGTGTGTTCTGACACCTTTCTATCGGAACCAGCATTTACTTTTTCTGCTTCCAACGCAAAGTTCAAAATGTTCACTAGCTGTCTAATATATCCCCCCCACTGCCAGGTGCCATTATAACGAGATAATCCATGTTATTCACTTCACCTGTCAGTGGTCTTAATGTTATGGCTGATCGGTGTATATTTATCCCCTTTTCTTCAGCTTCTCCAGCACCAACAGGGACCAAGCCAGATGAGCAGCCCAGCAGAAGCACACTTCCTGTGAGCAGCCAGAGCACGGCAAAGCCCCTCATCTCCATCACTGCAGCTCCCAGCAGCACTAGTACTCCCAGTGACGCAGCTGTCGGTGGTGTCGCTGCTGCTCCAAAGCTTCCTGCATTGAGGAGCAGAGCTCTGTCGCTGCAGGCCAGGACCACTACAGGTGAGTGTGTGTGACCCAAACTCTTCACATCAAACACATTTAACCATTTACTTACTGTTTTCAATCAGCAACTGATCCTGTTGACGCTAGAATCGATCTTCAATAGGAGACGTAGCATCTGTTGTATCGATATTTGGGTATCAATCCGCCCACTCGGACAGGTGCACAATATAATTGAACTCTTCAATCAGGATCCTTGACACATTCAAAGGCAAAAGTAGTTTGTACTGATGATTGCGCCCACATGAACCTGTCAGTAAAATGTACTCTCTACCATCTTGGGCAGGTTTGTAATTTATCTGAAATACCTGTGATTTAAAACCTCGAACCCATCTGTCCCCTCTAGGAATAAACAACTATGCCAAAATTATCATTTCCTTCAGTGCAGTATTTTTTTAAAAGTTATTAAATGCCTGAAGCGGACAGCTGTTTCTGTGCTGTATCCCGTCTGGGTCAGAGACAGGATAATACATGTGATCCTATTCCAGAGAGAGGGGCAGGGATAGAAATTGTGACTCCAGCTGCAGAAGCCAGCTGTTAAACATTGAGAACTGAATGAGGACTGAAGAACAAGAGAAGGTACTTCCTGGTCATAATCTGGCTCCTCTGAATTCAGATCTTCTGTCTGTTTTAGTAGTTCAGCTGTGTGACCCAGCACCTCTCAGGAGAGAGTGAAACCCAGGATCTGGGTCCACTTGTTTTCACTATTACAGCTACCTTAACTGCAACAGGAAGGTCTGAGCATCAACGTCCAGCCAGCGAGTGAAACAAAGCCCTCTAGAGAAGTTCTACGGATGGGCTTTGACTTTTCTGCATCCTCTTCACAGGTCTGAAGGCCCCGACAGTCACCAACCACAACACAGCCAAGACAGCAGCCGCCAATCAAACAGCAGCAAAGACAGCTCCTGCTGCCAATCAAGGCCTGATGAGGCAAACATCCCAGTATCCCTTGCAAAGAAGTGGCTCAGCAAGACTCAGTCGACTGAACGGCACAGGTAAGGATGTATGTGTGTGTATGTGTGTGTGCGTGTGTGTGTGTGTGTGTGTGTGTGTGTGTGTGTGTGTAAAATGCTGCAGGTGTGTCAGCGTCTCAAACCGCAGTAATCCAGTAATCCCAGGACTCTCAGCAATAGCTATAGTGGCAAGTATCCAGTTATTATCACAGCTGCTGTGTGTGATTTGTGTGCGTTGACACGTGTGCGTTGAATCCTAAATGATGTTGACATTAAAGCTCCTGAAGCTGTTGACCTGTTTCAGCTGGTATTCTGAAGGCTGAACGCTACTCTGTGCCAAACTGCTGTTAATTGTCTACTTTCCGTTCATGTGGAATTAGTAGAGGCTTTGATTTGATGTTTGATGTACAACGGATCAGATGATGTGGCTCTTTAGCCCGTGCTAGTAGTTTTTTTAGATTGATGCTGTTGATAGCCAGTATTTACAGTGTGCAGCTAAATAATGTCTTTAAACGTGACATTTGAGTGTTTTCAAAGGGTGAGGGAGGAAAAGATATCAGACGTCGACAATATAGACTTGATCTGATGTGTGTTTTAAAAAGCAAATAGTACTGTATGTATTATAACTGTAATGTGTTTGCTCATAGAGTTTAACTAGTTTCACATTGTGGACCGACCCCCATCAGTCCTCACATTGAAATAACAGGAGGGATGTGATAGCACCAGTTTTAGACTAATACACTAAAAAGCTGAAAGCTGCTGGTTGACTGACTGTGTGCCGGACCCGTCTGGTGTGATCGGTTTCAAACAATCTGAAAACCATTCTGTGTACCAATTTGTATGTTTGGTACTGTACAGCTTTTAAAAGTGAAATGAGATCATTCCACTAATTCTGGATGTTTACACGCACAAACACACACATATTTGGACTTACTGATTATGTCTCATACCCTGGATGCTTAAGCAAACATAATTATCATCCCTCTGCAGTCTGTCTGTAATTATTCTGCTGCTCATGACACACACACACACACACACACACACACACACACACACACACACACACACACACACACACACATACACACACGCACACACACACATTCTTTGAATTTAGAGTGGAACCATATTTGCATCTCAGCAATACTTAAGTTGGATTTAATCTTTTAGTGCTGTTTAGGGTGCTGAAACAATAAATATAATCAGTTGATGTGACATACTGCTTTGTATCTATGGCTGAAACACTCATTGTTCACTGGTTTAGTTACCCAAAGCAGTCAGTGATATGCAGGAAGTCCAACATTTCACACTATTGATGTCATGTGACACCAAAAACTGATTTTAAAAATAGCTTGAGAACTGATTTTGGCATCAAGTCAATATTCAGCTAGTAATGCAAGTAGCAGATACACATGCACTCACAGATGATGTCTTAAAAACCCAACCGGTCGCCCACCCCAGAGCCCGGTTCTGCCCAAGGTTTCTACCCGCTAAAGGGGAGTTTTTTTCTTGCCACTGCCGCACCGAGTGCACGCTCATGGCAAGGCAAGACAAGGCAAGGCAAGTTTATTTCTATAGCACATTTCATACACAAAGGCTACTCAAAGTGCTTTACATGTATAAAAACAAGAGCAAAGAGCACAAAGTGCGTAAGAAAAAAAGGAGTAAAAGAATATAAAAATATAAGTTAAAAGAGAAAAAAATAAAAGGATAACAAAAACAATCAAAAGACAGTAAAGTGCAGCATTTGATCAATTAAGAAAAGCGTCTGAGAACAGTTTGGTCTTGAGTCTAGATCTGAAAGTGGCAGCGTAGCAGCTAAAAGCTGCCTCGCCATGTTTCGTTCTGATGGTGGTTACTGCTAATAGATTTTTCCCCCAGTGACCTTAGAGGTCTAGTAGTGTACGGCTGAACCATATCTGAGAGGTAATTTGGACTTACCCCCTTTAGTGATTTGTAAACTAGCAGTAGTGTTTTAAAGTCAATTCTGTGACTTACTAGGAGCCAGTGTAGGGATTGAAGTACTGGAGTGATATGATCAGTTCTTTTTGTTTTTGTAAAAGCTCTAGCAGTTGCATTTTGCACCATCTGAAGCTGTTTGATGGTCTTTTTAGGTCGGCCCGTGAAGAGAAAATTGCAGTAATCGACTCTGCTCGAGATAAAGGCATGGATACGTTTTTCCAGGTCATGCTTTGACATAAGACCTCTAAGTTTCGCTATGTTTTTAAGGTGGTAAAAAGCTGATTTGGTTATCGCTTTCTCATGGTTACTGAAGACCACTGTCGATGAAAACCCCAAGATTTTTGACAGCATCCTTTGCTTTAAGTCCCTTTGTGTTCAGATGATTAGCAATCCTAATTCTCTCTTCTCATGGGGGATCTCTTGTTTGGGTCTCTGAATGATAGAGTACAGTCTAGACCTTCTCTATATGAAAAGAGTCTTGAGATAACTTCTGTTATGATTTCACGCTATATAAAAATAAATTGAATTGAATTAAAGGCACTAAAGACACTGTTCGTATTTACGGAAGTACTGCTGGTTTCCTCCATGTGGGCCCTGTGAATCCAGGGCCTGTGGTTGCAGCCTCCCCCCATGTGGTGACTCTGGTCTGGACCCGGGCGCCTGGCTTCCTCCCCTCTGCGGCCGAGGACTGAAGTCTCTCTAGGGCCTGTGGGGAGCCGCTGCTCACAGACATGCTGTCACCCTCCTGATGGCTTTACCGCCACACACACACACACACACACAGAGGCAGGCAGGCGGCCTAAACTCTGTCAGCCCCACACATGCATTTGATTCATTCACCTCTCTCTCTCATTCACACACACCACAGCAGCCCTCAGGCGACAGTGGTTAGCATAGTGGCCCTTTTAAAAGCTCCCAGTGGCTTTCTGTAGCTCTCTTTGTCTCTATTGGACACACATTTTATTGATTCCGACGTATACATACATACACAGGGCTCTGGTTTTATTGTCCATGAGCTGTGTTGTGCTTTCAGGGGACTATTTATGTGTCACGGCTGAGTTGTAATTTTTGAAGGCTGATTTGAGGTTCATGTTTCATTCAGACTTTTTTTTGCATACTTGTATCACACGCACTTTACCGTGCAAAAGTAAAGTTTTTCCAGGCTTACCAGTTTTTGTGTAAAGATGCATATTAATAATAGCTCCATCAGACGAGTATGTCATGCCAGCAGTGGAGTCAAAGTAAACACATGATTTGTGGTTCAAGTTCAGTGGCGTCCTGCTGCAGCTGGAAATGACCAACTTTCTCTTTCTTGCTTGTTTGTCTGAGTAACCATCATCATTTGAAATGAAAACATGTTGTTTAGTCCCATAAGGCATACTATAAAAAGTCAATGATCAGTGTATTTGAATACGATCTAAGTTCTGTGGATGGTCACTGTAAAAAAAAAAAAAAGACGTTAAAAAGTCTGGCAGCAAAGTTTACATAATAATCAGTTATGATGCAGCATAGATTATTTTAAATGCATGCAAACCAACCTGGTCACACATTGCTGTGGGATGGCGTTCCATTCCTCAACCAGGATTGGTTGCAGGTCAGCCAGCGTGGTTGTGTGGGGCGTTGTCATCTTGGAGGATGAAGTTAGGTCCCAGATTGTGGAGATATGGGATCAACACTGGCTGCAGAATCTCATCCTGATATCTCCCTGCATTGAGATGATTGAATGATGAGAAGCCTTGTTTTGCCAGTGAGGGAGATGCCGACCACCAAAAGCTGTTACTCCATCGGTGCAACAATCAGCAGAGCGTTCTCTGCGTCGTCTCCATACTTTGACCCTGCCATCCAACTTTGGCAGACAGAACCTGGACTCATCACTGAACATGACATTCCCCCACATGTTCAGGTTCCATTGTCTGTGTTGGAGACACCAGCGCCAACGGGCCTGACGGTGAAGGGCAGTCATTGCAGGCTTCCTGGTAGCCTTATGAGAATACACTGTTTACCATTGGCAGAGCATTTT
>CAKAOH010011698.1:24883-44883 GCA_916701665.1 Sebastiscus tertius | reverse complement strand
CAACCACCCTGGGCGCCCCAGATGTGAATAGGCTAATTGCAGCATGTGCAGCATTGCAGCAGACTGCATCCTGCTGATTATCATGTCTTTCAAATTACTCAGAATAATCCGCTCAGATATGTTCACGATATGAGAGGTGAGTGCAGCAGGATGCTCGGTACCTTCTTGGGATGTTAACGTGTTATTGTAACTAACATTAACTCTCTAACAGGTTTTTAATTGATCTTCTTAGCTTCCAAAATGATGATGTTCGTGTAATATTTTTGATTAGAATGCAGTATAAATATTTCTGTGCATATTTAGAGCAGTTTAGTGTTGTCTATGTACATGTCGTTACATGAGTTAGAAGTTCAGTCTCCACCTTTTGTGGTGAATCCACATCAGCCCCACAATAAAAGTCAGCACAAGGGTCAAACATAAGCCAGCGAGCTACAGAATCGGTAAGCCACATGGAGACCTTGGTAGCCAGGTCAGTGAGGCGGCGTCGATGTCATTCTGTCCGGTAGCTAATGCTGCTTCGACACTACAGAATTGGATTGTGGGGACGGGCGACTAATCAATTGGCTTCACTGTGAGCCACCAGCGGGGTGCCCACCGCATTACATCCCCTTCCTGCCTCGCAACACGACGGGCCGAGCCCACTCCTGACACCACAATTGGGAAACCGGAGAGGGTTGCGTGCGTGTGGCTGTTGGCCCTCTCGGGTTTGTGTACAGGAGAGTTTTAGATAGGCAGATAGGGTGTCAGATTGGGTGTCTCGATCTGTTAATGTCTCCATGTAGTGCGGCGGGTCCCGTGTACAGTGGAGAGGCAGCTACATTTCACAGTGTTAAAATCCAGCGTGTCATTTTAAATGCTCGGCGCTCTGCAGGGAACGTGTCAAAAAGTGAAGCGCTTGAAATGTCTGAAAGTGATTTGCATATGTGTCCCGTATCCTGGCGGGTACATGGCGCCACATTTGGCGTCCCGCTGTGCAGACATGTGACGCCACGCTAGCAGTGGAAGTAATTTCTCCTCCTGCCACATGACTAAATGTGGAAGGCAGTAGTTTGTCCTTGTTCCACCCTAAAATCCAGGGCTCATGTGGCGGCCTGTAGTGTCCCGTATTATTAAAATCATCATCCACCTGCAAAATGTGTCACATTAGAAATGCAGGGAAGAGATTAACAGTTAGTCCTCAAAGCTCCAAGTGTCCTTCAGGCTTGCATTATGTGTTTGAAAAGCTTTATTCTGAAATGCTCTCATCAACTCCTTTGGGCATGATTTATAAAAATGGGTTTTCAGGTTTTTGAATAAGATTTTTTTTTCAAGTGTCTTACTGTTTTTGAATCAATTTTTAAATGGAAGTTAATATTTGTTTCAGATAGATAATATTAATATCCGGTTCAGTCATCTCACGCCTTTGTCTCCCTAATCACTTTGTCTCCCTCTCGTCCTCGTCCAGAACTCCGTGAACTTTGTGGACGACAGTTTCCCCCCGGGACCTCGCTCCGTGGGCTTCCCCGAGGGCGACAGCGTCCAGCAGCGAATCAAAAAGTGGCTCCGCCCCCACGAGATCAACTGCAGCAACTTCAAAGACCGAGGCGTCAAGTGGTCCGTCTTCCGCACGCCGCGGCCATCTGACATCCTGCAAGGCCTGCTGGGAAACTGCTGGTGAGCTGTCAGAACGGGACACGACTCAGTGTTTCTCATTGTTATAGTGTTATTTTCACTATAATTCTATCCATGAGCAACACAATGACAGAATGTATGACTATTTTGGTCATGGGTTCAATACACTTCCTGTAATACGAGGTAATATGAGGTTCCGTGGTCTAATTTGTGTCAGTTTAGGGGTCCTTGACATGAAAACGTTTGGGTTTTTGATAACAATCTAGACACATTTACAAAAAAGCTTTTGAAAAAGGCAGGGAAAAGAAGGAAACGTGCCCTTGATAAATGCTTTAACCCAGGACAAACAGGAATAGCCACTGATCCCCAAAAGTAAAAGGAACATTTTTCACTCTGTTGCGTCCCTGAGAAAGGTCAGAGGAATACAAAACGAGACAACAAACACTATTTCATGTCTGCTTTAGATGAACACTGCAGCCTGAAGCTAGCAGAGAGACAGTGACAGAGAGGCAGCCAAACGGTAAGTTAAGAAACAGAAAGAGGGAGAAACTGAAAAATTTGGAAGCTGAGGGGAAAAAAAAAAAAAAAATGAAAAAGAAGGCGAGCGGAGCGTAGTTGGACAGATGTACAGATACACCTGACAGGGAGATTATTCACGGGAATGTGAGTCTGGACACATGCTTTATCTCCTTGCCCTTGTTCTGTGTGTCCTTTGTGGTGTGTGTGTGTGTGTGTGAGTGAGTGTGTGTTACTATCCACCATCTTCCTCCACACACACACACACACAACAGAGAACAGTCAAAGTTGTCCCAATACAACTTTTCGCTTCATCTCCACACCAGCACACACGGCTTATCAAAAAATAACTCTCCCCAGAGCCGAATCCTCTCACTCGCGACAGGATGTAACCCTAATTCATCTCTCTAACTCACACACACACACACACACACACACACACGCTCACACTTGTTCTATAATAAACCCGCAAACATCCCAGCTCCCCCTCAGCCAGCCTATGACAGCAGAAGAAAGCAGTGCCAGTCACCCTTGTCCTTGAGTACAAGCTGACATTAGAGTCACATTATGACACGGCTAATTGGATTTTCATTTGATTCTTTGCAGCCGATTGGTTTTTCATCAGCAGCTGAATGGGACGATCGGCCTCACTCAGCTGCCACTTGAACAGATGGGATATAGCTTTAATAACACGCACACACATCCGGCCCCACACACACACAAAGAGTTTCAGCCTTTTAAACGGCTGCTACGCTGACACACGTTGACGGCCGGACTGAAAGGGATAAGACTTTCATCTGTAGATGTAGTGACGGCGACAGTAGCGAGTCAATTTGGCACATTTTAGTTATCATTAATAAAGGGGGGTCAGAATGCTGTAAAATCAGCGGTGAGTCAGCGGTGGCGTACAGAGGAATATTTTTAGCTCATTGTCCCAGTGTTTGTAGCCATTTCATCATTATTGTATGATCTCTTTCCACACTTTCAGATGTTCACTTTAAAATCTATTCCTTTTAAGTTGGATCCTCGCGTCCCTAGCCGCGTGTCTCTTGTGTGAGGAATTAGCATTTTCTGATGTATCCGGATTTTTTGATTAACTAATTTCTCTTGCAAGCTAATTAGAGGAGGCGAGCCAGTTTGTCTTTGCTGCGGGGAGAATTAACGGTAATGGGAAGGTAACCAGAAGGCATAGAAGCTTGACTCATCAAATGTGATTGATTTTCAATGAAGGCAAATTATGTTTAAAAAAAAAAAAAAAAAAAAAACCTGCTCGAGGTACCTTTTTGGAAACGGATGTTTTAATTCAACATTTACAGTCTGACGACAACTTGTTCCTTTTGTTTTCTCTGATCGCGTCTGTCAGTCGTCATCCCTCATCCCCTGCCTGTCTTTTCGACTAAAGCGGCGCGTCCATTCATCCGTCCGTCACAATCAGCCGATCATTTGTGTCTTATCTCCGTTTGTTCTGCCGCTTAATTCAGATTGTCTTTTTGTTTCAGTCACATCCTCTCGTTCACCCATCTGTCCTTCCTGATCCGACGTTTCATTTTCCGACTCATTGAGTTTTTACATCCCTCTCCTCTTCCAGGTTCCTGAGTGCGCTGGCGGTGCTCGCGGAGCGTCCGGAGCTGGTGGAGAGGGTGATGATCACCAGGACCATCTGCCCGGAGGGGGCCTACCAGGTCCGGTTGTGTAAAGACGGGACGTGGACGACGGTGCTGGTGGACGACATGCTGCCCTGCGACGACTACGGCTACCTCCTGTTCTCCCAGGTCAGGAAAGGAGAGAGGGATCTAGGGGAGGAAGTAATAGATGAGAAAATAGATATTCAGTGAACAAGTTACACTATTAATGTCAAAGGTTGCCTGGCAGATCTAGATTGAGGAGGTCTAGATAGAAATAATACTGCTGATAACGCTTGTCCTCTTCCAGGTCATAGAGGTTAGAGACGATGGATAGATTAGATTACCAGATGTGTGTAACCTGCTCCTCCTCTCTGCTTGAGGCCCAAGGTTACATTAGCCACTGCTACCATAACACACTTGAATCTGCGACTGTACCAAAGAGTATAGAAGCAAAGGGACGAAACTCCGGTGTTGTTCGACAACAGCCGCTGTCGCCATTTTGGACTGAAGCCGCTTATTATATTTCTAATTTTTTATTGTTCAAAACAAGCCATTTTGGCAGAATATGACAATAGAATAGAAATGATTTAGTTTTACTTTTGTACGGCACTTTATAGGCAGACGTTTTACTGGCGTCCGGTAGTCGCTTTCAGTCCAAAATGGCGGAAGTGTAGCTTGACTGCTGGGCGCTGATGTTGCAATGGAACAATTGACTTTCACTTCTTGGCAATATACGTTCTTTTACCATACTGTCGGCGGTCGAGTTGCATTGTGGGTAATGTAAGCGTCAGGTTTTGACAAGGAAGAAGAATGTGTGAAATAAAAAATACGGTATCTCTTTTTAAATTGTCCATTGTGAGTCCGACAATGTTAAAGAGGCGCAATTTCAAACTGGTGGAGTATTTTTTTAAAGGACCAGCAAGGATGTTTGACATCCAGTATGTATATCCTCTCTGATTTATCAGTAAGCAGGTTATCCGTAAGTGGTTTTGTGCTTGTTCAGAGTAGTTATAATCGCCTCGTAGATGATGGACTTGCATCCCATCATCAGTGTATTATTAACTTCTTAATATAAGCTAATTCATTACCTAGCTTTTTATGACAAGTGCGTCTCAAAGGACCCCGCAGCGGAGGATTGCACCTGACGGTCTATTTAATCGACGATTCATAATCAATTACCAGGACAAATGAATGAAGTATTGCATTATGCAACAAATAAAGCTCAGGTAAACAAAACCAGGCGCACAAATGCTGGAGAGACAAACTGTAAAAGCTATCCTACCCTATCTACATTATGTTTTTGAGACTTCCTGTGGCACTGCCAACCTTAGATCTCAAAGAAGATAAGGAGGTTATAGAACAAACATTGCACAGGATTTTCTTCACCATCATGACTCAGCATGTATGTAAGAAAAAAGAAAACCATAAAAGTGAAATGCCGGGACAAAATGTTAAGAGAGCAGTCATGTGTATGTTGATGATAACATAAGAAAGAATCTGAAGAATATGAGTCACAGCTAACAGGTTCAGAGCCAACACTTCAAAACAAGCCCCGCAGTAAACACAACATCCTGTTATAAGTGAGCGATACTCATGACTAAATGTTTCCTCCCCTCTCTTTCTCATCATCCCAGGCCCAGAGGAAGCAGCTATGGGTGGCGCTGATCGAGAAAGCCCTGGCCAAACTCCACGGCTCCTACTTTGCCCTGCAGGCGGGGCGCGCCATCGAGGGCCTAGCCACGCTGACGGGGGCTCCCTGCGACTCCCTGATGCTCCAGGTCAGCTCCACCAACCCCCGGGAGGAACCCATCGACACGGACCTCATCTGGGCCAAGATGCTCAGCTCCAAGGAGGCCGGGTGAGAGAAGAAGGAGTGGAGGGGAAGTTTGGTGGAATTAGGGCGTGGAGGAACATTGTGCCTTTCACTTATTCACACTCCTTCTGTTACTCTAATTCTCCACTCTGTCCTGTTACATAACAGAATCCATAGATTGGTATAGTACAGGGAATAAACTAAATGAATAGTAAAACATCTCATTGGAAAAACAGCGGATCAACATTCTCTAATCCCAACTACAAACACTGAGGTGTTCCAAAGCGACAAAAGGTGCTGAATGCCAATTAGCGGCTTGTATCGGTAATAAGAGGTCGGGTAAACAGCGCTTTGATATGTGAGCTTTCAAAGCAACATGAGACAGCTAGCAGAACTCCAAAGGGGCCAAATCATCAGTGGCCAAATTGCAAGTCCATCTGTCAGAAAACCTGTGGTACTATTCACTATATCAAAGGGGAACGGCCTGGAAAATCACGACTGCATTGGTGTACTTTACTAAACAGAGACGAGCTGCGTCAGCAAAAGAAAAAGCAGCAGTCACAAAACAGATTAAAAGAGATATAACTGATATTTCTTTTTTTGTACCTCTGTGTATTGCTGCCAAAACTCTCCTGGTTAAATTAAGATTAAATAAGTAAAGAAATAATTCACATAATTAGCTATGCAAAAGCAGAAGAAGCATAAAAGTGTAAAGCCGTTTGTTTTGAGCTTTTAGTTCCAGATAAAAGGAATAAACTTTATGTTTCCTGATGATATTTTAGTGAATCTTATGTCTTACACTGTGTGTTTTCCCATGTCTGTTAGGTTTCTGATGGGCGCATCATGTGGAGGAGGCAACATGAAGGTAGACGACGTCGTCTATGAGTCTCTGGGTCTGCGGCCTCGACACGCCTACTCCATCCTGGACGTACGAGATGTCCAAGGTTACAGGTACGAAGGAATGTGAACTATATATAATAGTAATGATGATGATAAACTGCCTGGAAGAACTCACAGAAAGACTTGCTTTTTCCATCCTGATCACTCAATATTATTCTTTGCACGTCTCTCTTATCTGCTCTATCTCCCTCCGTGCAATCTGTTTTATCTTTGAAAAAAGAAAATAGTTTTAGTATAATATTAGAAAATATAGCTGACTTTTAAAAGGAAACATAAAATTAAATGAAACAAATGAAATAAGCATATCTGTATTTAAGTATACCAACCATTCACTTAATAAAACAACAACAACGGGGTCACCTTTTTAGTTTCGAGTTGCAAAACGGGAGGACATGAAAGTCATTTTCTCCACAGGCAGTCTGAGGTGACTGACAGTAGAAGAACTTCTTCCGCAGCTTGGATAGGCATGACATTTTCCCGAGTGAATCATCAGTGCAAAGGATTAAAAGCTGCGCTAGAAAATATCAGGTTCCTTGACTGTACATATCACCATAAGATGAGAAATTAACCGCGACTCCCACAGTGCGTTTTTCATTCTGGGACGATTTTGGAGGAACTCAGCAACTATGGGATTTGTGTTTTGTTCACAACTGCAACAACAAGGGATTTGAATTCGCTCTCACTTCTCGTTAACGCCGGCTGAGGCTCATGGGTACTGTGGTATTTAAAGGCTTGCCATGCTAAATGATAAAAAAAAAAAAAAAAAATCAGATTTCTTAGAAACAACGTTTAAATAATTAAAACTTGAGGCCATAACGTAAACCCTTTGGATCATAACACTATCCAGGAGAGTCCTGTGCTTCTGTTTTAAGTAACATAAAAAGAAATGTTTGAAATGGGAATACAGAATAGAGAAAAACACTTTGCAACTCTATAAGTGCCAGTCCCCTTACAAAATAAGTCTCATAGCTGAAACTGTTCCTTTAATCCCTCCTTCTCCTTCTACATCTCTCATTCATGACTGTTGTAGATTTCATCGCCGAAAACCGATGAATCATGAAATCATCGGTCTTACAGATTTTGTTCACTCATTAAAAAAGCATATTCATGAGTAAGTATCCTCGGTTTAGGATTGATTGAGCAGATGCACGCTCTGTTAATGATTCATGGGTAAATGGGCGCAGAGGCTTGATGCCAATAGAGAACAGGTGCAGTTTGATCACTTTGATCAGCATTGTGAGTCCACACAATAGAGGCTTCCTCTGTGCTACCTGTGAGAGGAGGTTGAGAGGAGCAGTACATCCCCAGATGTAATTTACTCAAGAGCCCCGCACGAGCACTTTAATTTACTGCCATAAAGCAATGTGAGTGGAAGAGTGGGCCACGGCGCTTGATCTAAAACGAGTCGGGAGTCCTCCTGCTTGGAGCCGGAGGAGATGAAAAGCAGCGATTCACCTGCACTTTTTTTTTTTTAAAAAAGAGGGGACTCTCCAGTATGTTTTTTTTCCATTATGCCTTCTAAGTTTCTCACTGTAGGGAGGAGGCAGTAAAATGAAATGGGTCGTTAAAAAGTAGGCAATGATCC
Source organism: Sebastiscus tertius (assembly GCA_916701665.1). NCBI lineage: Eukaryota > Metazoa > Chordata > Actinopteri > Perciformes > Sebastidae > Sebastiscus > Sebastiscus tertius. The sequence continues at coordinate 36,833 of CAKAOH010011698.1, read as the reverse complement.
ATAAGAGGAGCAGAGAGGACTGAAAGCTGTTGTCACTCTAACTGGAATCCTGCTTTTAGGTTCTCCCTCCCTGTCCGTCAGCTTCCTCACTAACTGTCACGTCTTTTGGCTTCAGGTTGCTGCGGCTGCGTAACCCGTGGGGTCGCTTCTCGTGGAACGGCAGCTGGTCGGACGAGTGGACAGACTGGCCGCAGCACCTGCGTCACGAGCTGATGGCTCACGGCAGCAGCGAGGGTGTCTTCTGGATGGAGTACAGCGACTTTATAAAGTAAGAAGCGTGTTTACAGTGAGTGTAGTAGCCATTTGTTGGAAAAATGTGTCAATGAATCCATGCAAAATGTGTTTCTGGTGAAATATTTATTCAAAAAGTAAACAAGCAAACGAAGCACAAAGAAAACATGGATGTCACTCTTGTTCTGGTAAGAAAAACAAAAGCCCACCAAGGTGCATGCTGGTCCTACCTGCCCGTAAAACTGCGGGTGCCCACAGTTATTAAGTTATTAACAAAATATTAATTAAGCAAGAATCAAAATATACTAAACAAGAAAATAATTAAACGAAAAGAAAACACTCAAAAATGTAATCTAAATAAAGTAAACATTTAGAATAATTAATCAAACAATACTTCTTATTATTATTAAAACAACAATTAAATACTAACAACAAATAAATAGCTCTTACAGAGAGATTTTAGTACTTTTTTAGTGGTCATTTTTTCTTATTTGTTTAGGAAACGGTGGGCTTATTTTCAACAGAACAGATGCAACCACAATGACATCACGAAATCCACAAGTTCCTCATTTGTAGATGGGAATCATCTCATAAAGTAACCCACCCTTCCATTCATTCACTCTTTCCCAGCTGGCCTTTCTTCCCCCTAGTGGCCCCCAGGACGCACGGCGGCATCTAAAGTCGACACTGAACTGTAATATTTTGGCAACATCTTTAATGATCAGACATCATTGCTGTGATTTTATTTTGCACTGTGTGCCCGCATGATGGATGAACACATTTTCCTTCTGATAATTAATTTGAGCCATGGTGGCTGTGGCTGCTCCACTTCTTGTGTTTATTCCAAAACACACCACCACTGTTACAAATGTAAAATGCATGACTTCCCGTGGGGATTTATCCGATGAAGGATCTCGCTAGCACCAGCTGTTCAGAGGAGCAAATTTCAAAGCTTTTGTTAACAGGTAAGATGAAATAACTGCCATGATGGACGCACGTAATGTGCTAAAAGAGATGGATGGCTCAGTAATCTCCTGCCTTTGTGGATTCCGCTGACCATCTGGTATTGACACCAATCGTTTTTGTTGTTTTTAGTACATTGTGTTTGTTGACAAGCGCATCATACACTGGTTCCCACACACACACATCATCATGGTGTTATTATGGAATTGTGGTTGCTTCGGTTGCCAGGGATTTGGCAGGCGGAGGCTTAGACCTCGTAATGGCTCCCGGTTTGTTTTGTCATATTAGATTAATCCCGTCATTCAATCATACGCGGCTTCAAGTATCGACTGGCTAGCCGTTCTCCTGTGTGTTTTTGTGCGTGACCGTCTTCATTGGCCGGCAGTGACCTTGTGGAGGTCAGTAAACACTGTTTGATTGAAAAGTAATCTGAAACACAATGGGGGAGTTGTCGCCGGGGACAAAACATAACTGACTGAACCATAATGTTAGAAACATCACACCTGAATGAAAAGCTGTCAATAACGTTTGAAGAGAATCTGTGTGACCTGGCAACAAAAGCAGTTCACTAAGTGTTTATATTTTGCATGAATAGCCTGGTTTTACACTACCTCGTGGACAGGACTTGCCTAGAAAAGGGTTTTTCCATACTGTCAGCCAACCACCTGATCAATGAACGTTGTCACAAAGTCCACCAGGTTAGTCGGCTCACCTAAAGATAAATGATGTGTGCCTCGGGCTGTTATTCACGTCCCTCGTGTTCGACAAAATAAGAGTCGCAATAAGTCCAGAGGGATCAATGTGGCTGTCCTCCTGAACAACTCCAACCTGAAAAATGCGTGCGACCTAGACCAGAATCCCATCTGTCTTCTGACTGTTTATTGTTTTCTCTGACAGACAAATAATCTCTCAGCTTTGTACCGTATGACAAACCTACAGTACAGCATGCCTAGACTTGTGTCACTGTGGGAAAAGAGAAAAAGAGGTCAGCTTGTTGGGACAAATATCAATCCCCTTATGATGATGCTGATTAGTAACAACGTTTCAGAGAGGTTATTTCACTAAAAACAAGAATTTTGAGAAGCAAAATACTTTAACGTGAGACATATTTATCTCCACTGATCAAAGCTTCGGCACGCTGCTCCGTTTTCCCCCCCCTCTCTCTTCTTCCTGATTGTCAAGAAGACAAAAGTAAGATGTAAGACAGTTGTCAGTGCGAGGTTAGGGAGTGATGAAACAGTGAAAAACAGACTGAAAGTGAGGAGGAGAATGTCTCTCGGGGGCTCCGTGTTTGAAGGAGGAGGTCTGATGTGTTAGCAAGGTAAATGGTGTTTGTGCGTCGGCGCCCTCAGAGGCTATGCTAATGTTAAAGAGCTCCTTGTGATGTGTACAAATAGACTCCGTTTATGACAGGAGGGAGAGCAGCCGGTCAAACTGTTGGTGTCTCAGAAGATGCACGACTTTTCAGTTGATGCTATATATATATATATAAACTAAAGAAGGCTCCATCTCCTCCCACAGGTACTTTGACTCAGTGGACATCTGTAAGATCCACTCTGACTGGCAGGAGGTGAGGCTACAGGGCTGCTTCCCCAGCAAGGCCAGCGGGCCGGTCACAGTCACCGCCCTCACCGTGCTGGAGAGGACGGCGTTGGAGTTTGCTCTCTTCCAGGAGGGAAGCAGGTAAATAGGACAGTCTCTTCCTTTCTGTTTTTTTTTTTTTTTTTTGTTCCGTCCATGGACTGTATATACAAAGAGGACGTAGTCATCGTGATGTCTCCCATTGGTTTGTGGACTGTTGTTTTGAAGCCTTGAGTTCGGCATTCTGGCCGTCGCCATCTTGGTTTTTTGCAACCAGAAGTGAAGAAGACATTTTTAGGCAACCAAAATGTTACAATCAACTTGCATGAACTGAAAAGACTGTGAAAGGGTTAAAGTTTTTAGATGAAAACGCGGACAATGCTAGGGATGCACCGATCCGACTTTTTCAGTCCTGATACCGATACCTAGGCTTTGGGTATCGGCCGATACTGAGTATCAAGCCGATATCAGTGTGTAATTAATAAGCTCTATGCCTCACTGTGTGGAAGAGATTGGGATCATTCTTTTATGTGTAAGGCCCCATTGTCACCGATAAACCCGATCCAGCTATTTGAGTCAGTATCGGCCTGATATCCGATCCAGTATCGGTATCGGTGCATCCCTAGACAACTCCCAGACCGGACAACGTCGTGGTAGTGACCTGTCAATCACAAGGTAGCCACGCCCTAAAGCATACCCTGCTTTATGGTCTATTTGATTCTAAATGGGACCATCATTTACTAAATGAACATCATGCTGTATTCATGAAGACTTGAGACTAGCGATTGAGACCATAAACTCATGTTTACAATGTTTACTGAGGTAATAAATCAAGTGAGAAGTAGGCTCATTTTCTCATAGACTTCTATACAGTCAGGCTGCTCTTTGCAACCAGAGAAGTCGCCCCCTGCTGGCTATTAGAAAGAAATGGTTCCATCCCCACCTTTGTTTGCATTAACCCCGTTACTCCCTCTCCCTCTCCAGGCGTTCGGACACAGCCGACAGCCACCTACTGGACCTGTGCATCATGGTGTTTCGCGCCTCCTTTGGCAGCGGCAACAAGCTGACCCTGGGCCGCCTGTTGGCCCACAGCAAGCGGGCGGTGAAGAAGTTCGTCGGCTGCGATGTGATGCTGGAGCCGGGGGAGTACGCCGTCGTCTGCTGCGCCTTCAACCACTGGCAGATGAACGTCAGCGGGACGGGAGGTCCGCCCACGCCCAGTAGGTGTACTTATGAATGTTTACTGGGTTCATCCATATCAGTAACCCTGTTTACCATACAGTACAGTAGTAGGCACCTCTTTTGAAGCATATCTCCGTCCCTGCAGTCTCCAGTCCTACCAGCGGAGCAGCACGGCGGCCCAGCCAGGACTTCCCCGGCTACATCCTCGCCATCTACAGCTCGAGACAGGTCATGGTGGAGCAGGTGGAGGCGACGGCGACCACGCTGGCTGACGCCATCATCCTTCTCACGGAAAACAAAGGCGAGAGACACGAGGTGAGACACATGCACACACAGAATAAGCACACTTGTCTCTGTCTCACACCTACACACTGTTTGAGTATAATGCTTGTGAAGACAGAGAACGCTCGCAACTCTGTAAGCCACTTTGAGATAACACTTTAGATTTCCTCAGCCGAGTCCCGAATCCTATTCCGCCTTTACACATGCAAGTATGTGGGCATTATCTCTCCCACATACACACACACACACACACAGAGAGCCGCTCACACCCGTGGAAGTAAATTATTCTGGCTCTCCTGAACAGCGCTTTCCTGAAAGTGCTGTCACATTGGCTGGTATTTTAGAGGATGACAGAGCTTTTTAAACACTTGAGATCATCGTTGTTAAATCATTCAGCTCTTCAGCTCTCCAGGAATTCACCGCTCACAGTAGGAGGGCCAAAAGCACTCGGGAGTGCATGACAGCCACTACACTAACGCTAGTGTTTTAACAATAAGGTTAAATAAAGATTTATTTGGGGTTGGGGATATTTTTAATAAGTAATCTGAGCTGTCAGGAAACAAGAGATTCGGATTACGAGCACATTCACGTGTCTTGCTGACAGATATCGGGTGCTGTGGGATTACTGGGATGCCGTTACTGGTCCATTGGACAGCAGCTAAATGACGGCAGCTAAAGCAGTTTAGCTGCACTTGTGTTCACTTTGCTGCAATTACAGGCCCCAAAAGAGAGATCAGCAGCCACTGCATGAGAGATGAAAGTCATCTCGCCTCCAGGGAGAGTTTGTATTGTGAATGCGGTCTTAAAAACATTTTAACACCATATTGAAGTACCTTTCCAATGCGGCTACATAATAGTTAGACAGCAGATTGTTTTTCAGCCATCGGTCCTTCAAAAGACCAGGGCATCTCTGTTTTTGACATTTAAAGGGTAACTTTGGTATTTTTCAACCATGTTTTTGTGTCTAACTGATCTAACTGAATAGCGACAACAACTTCTGAAATTGATCCAGTATTGAGGGAGAGCGCCGCAAACGGCAGCTGCTCACGAGCAGCAATATGGTGCTATTGGGGCAAGCTGGCACCATCATTTACGTCCATTAGAAGTGCTTGTTTTTGCCATGACAGGCTCTGATTGTTATTATAAGTGTCTGACATTATGGAAAGAGTCTCGCTCAAGGAGAAGTCTCGTTCCGAAATCTGGCGAGGTGACGTGTTGCTGGAAGACAACGGTGGAATACATCCATGGTGGAAACACGAGCACCAACCGGGCAGAGTTTGTTGTGTTGGAGTACAGAAAGTGTTGCTTAGTGTTATCTAAAAGATTCTCAATGTCATGGCTGAATATTTAGATGATTTCGACAATGTGGATGAGATCTTTGAATTTGATGGCCGCCCGTGGTCATCTGAGTATACGAATATTCAGATTTCACAACGAGACTTCTCCTTGAAGTACTCCTCCTACTCCTTGAGGTACTTGGACACAATAATAAACAGACCGGATCAAGCAAAAGGTAAGGAAAATGTTTTATTTCTCTGTAGGGTCCTTTCCATAATGTCGTCAGACACTTATAATAACAATCTGAGCCTGTCAATGGCAAAAACAAGCATTTTTAGCGAATGTATCGCCACATTGACGCTGCTCACGTGCTCACAGCTGGTTACATCGTACTTCCTCAGTGGACCAATTTCAGAAATTGTTAGAGATTAAAAGACAAAAACATTTGAAAATAGGGTCCAGGTTGAAAAATACCAAAGTTACCCTTTAAGAGTCACACAAGCAGACATCTAAGAGTCTCTCTGCAGCCTCAACATGCCAGAATGCACCGCTGTCACAAGATATGTTGTATTGGAAGGGAGAAAAACATCTTTCCTGTTCACATTTCCATATATTTCCATGTGTGTTTTTGCTCTCAGGGCCGCGAGGGCATGACGTGCTACTACCTGACCCACGGCTGGGCGGGGCTCATCGTGGTGGTGGAGAACCGCCACCCCAAATACTACCTCCACGTGTCCTGTGACTGCACTGACAGCTTCAATGTGGTGTCCACGCGCGGCAGCCTCAAGACCATCGACAGCGTGCCGCCTTTGCACAGGTACGCACACGCATCTTTATTCTGAAAGTCTTTTTTTTTTTTTTTTTTTATCAAGCTATATTTTCACCTTGGAAGAACCTGAATAGATTTTGCAAGTGAAGAGATTAAATGCTTTGGGAACATTTGGTACAGGTGCAGCAGCAAACATCTGCCCGTTTAGACGATTATATCTGTACACACTTCTATAAACGGCAGCGATCCCAGAGGATTAGCGCTCCGTATTTCTTAATAATCTACTTTAGGCTGGTCTCAGCACAGTTAGAGATGCCTTTGTTTTCAGTCAGTCCCCATTGTTCTCTCTGCCCATTAAAGCCGACGATTTAAAGAGCTGAAAAGTATTGTACGCTCACACACACCTGTGAAATGCAGCACAGCGCAGCCGTTCACACACCATTAGGTTTATCTGAATTTAGGTTCTTTGGACATCTACTGTATGAATGTTTCAGTCGCGCTGACACATTACAGCGCACATTAATGTAAATTTACAACCTTATCACCTTGGAAGTTATGTCCCACACATAATGGGAAACTGTAAAAAGTCACCATGCATGAGGTCCATGTCTTTTAATGTCCCTTTCTCTCATCTAACAAGAACATTATGTCAGTTCACTTGATAATAACACTGTACTGCAATATCACAGTTTTATTTTCTGATGCTATTATACAATCAGTTCATAGGTAAAAGCATTTAGCAGCTCAGTAATCATAGTCAGGATTCACACTGGGGTGCACTCAGATATCCTTTAGACTGTGGATGTGTGAATAACACAGTCAAAGGAAGCACATTTTTATTTTTCTCATTTCCTGTCACCATGTTACCTCATCTTGTTCTCAGAATAGACTGAATCAGAAAAACAAGCTACTCCAGAGTGCTGACTAGGCAACTTTGTCTTCCTCCAATCATAATTTCGCTGACTAGCTAATAAACAGTTCCAAGATCAGCACCATACTGTGGGACTGTACAATAGTTATTAGCCAGAAAAAAATATTTTTGTTTGAAGGAGGGAAGGGTCTTTTATTTTTGTTCTCATCCCGGATTTATAGTTTATTTCAGTCTTCCATTGTGAGATGTATTGTAAAAACAACAAAAAAAACGCTTCCATCAAAAAGATCTAAACTAATTCATATTTATTTTTATTGATTGGAATACAGAGTGGGGTAAAAATACTGGTGGGCTCAGGTCCATCAGCAGCCACACTGTCACTGTTGCCTGTTCCTGGTTCACTCTTTAATTTTAACCATAATAACCATTTATTCAGCAGCTTCTTATTCAGAATTAGAGAGTTGCTGTATTTTCACCATTTCATAATGTTTGCCACAAATATATATTATGTAAGGGATAATGTAGAGCAAGCCGGTCACTATTTTGAAATATACCCCGACAGGGTTATAGACTCGAATGACCCGCTCACTGTACATTATCCCGCTTATTACACAGCTACTTACTTAAGAAATCAATAATTTGACACAGAAATGGTCCTCCAGACTCCGAGATCAGAACTGCATCCATAGCAACGGTCTGTTATACATAGCGACGGTCTGTTATAAAGAAATAACAGACTGTAAAATGCAGTAATTGGCCAATCAGAATTGAGTATTCAACATATAACACACATAATAATTTGAGATGTTAAAGGAGGGGTGTCTTGCTTTTTTATGAAATGAAATACAGGATTCGCCTCCCCTCCTCCACACCCCAGTAATTTTCATACAGTCCCTTACTTCCCTTCTCCACCATACACACTGCACAACAGAAAACTACCTTATTTGTATTCAGAATGGTCATCGTGTGCTTTATCTGCCTTATAACTGAAGCTAGAAAGGCCTTGAACAGGAGCTGCTCCGTTTCTTTTAATCCCCCCCAACGCTCTCTGTCTCCCCCTGCAGGCAGGTACTGGTGGTGCTTTCTCAGCTGGAAGGAAACGCCGGCTTCTCCATCACCCACCGCCTGGCTCACCGCAAGGCAGCCCAGGCCTCCCTGGGAGACTGGACGCCCACCAAGGCCACCCACAGCCCCCAGCTCACCCCGGACATTGACGGCCTGCACCGGCCCAGGCCGCTATGACCACCGCCCAACGTCTCGCACATACACACAAGACTATTATCCAATGAACTGTCAGACCACTGGAAAAACCAGGCGATGGAGGGCGAGCGGTGTGTGCAGCCCTGAAACATGGAGCAAGGTGGGGTATTTTTTTGGATGAACACACACCTGAATGTAAAGCATAAATGGGCAGCGTTTATGCGCTGTCCTCCTGATGCTCCACTTTCATCCGCGCTCTCTCCCTTGCCAAGAGGATGTGCCATGTCAGGATGAAATGAGGGAAGCGGGCCACATGGAGTGACCTGGACTTACTCACATAACAATTTTTCAAACGGGATCCAGTTCAGACTACTTAAAATTCTGGACGTTTTTTTTTTTTTTGGTACGAGCGCTGTACGTGGAACGGATGTCATCCCCTGAGTACGCTTGGAGACGACCCTGCTTTCTTCACAGAAGTCAGGGCGGAGTGCCGTAAACTACTGAGCCATTTTCCGGCCCACAAACTATGAGCCAATCACCCGCAGCGGTCAGACACTTACCCCCCTCCCTATGTCGTCCACAAGGACGGAAGACTTCAGGGGGAGTTTATCTCGCCCAGCCCTCATCAGCACGGTACTTAATGAGCCAAACCCATATTCCAGTTCCACTCATACTCATACATGTTTTTTTTATTCGAGACACGTCGGTCTTACTTGTTTTAAAAGCGACCCCTTGTTGCCGTCTTGTCCATATTTGTGTTTTTTTGAGGTCGTAGAAAAAGCCATCATTCATACAGTCTGTCCTCGCTCTCCATCTTCACCGCAGTGCTGTCTATAGCGCTCTCTCTAGCTCAGGACCAAACCCCGTGATTTGTAGAAGAAGCTGGAGTCAAAGCTGATGTTGTGGCAGGTGTACGGCGCCCAGATAGCTCACTAGCCAAGCTGTGGTGTCGAGAGGTTTTTATCTTGACACATAATAGTATTCCCACTCTTGTGTTTCGATAGACTAACATACAATTTTAGCTTTTTTCCCTACAGAGAAACAACAATCCTTTTCCCCGCCCCCCCCCCTTCTTCTTGCTTACTTTAATTCATTTTCACTCAGCCTCAGTTCGGGGTCTAAACGCTGGAGGCGAGTCATTACATGACCAGCTTTGTAGTTTACCCCTCGGGGGCACGCTGGCTCTTTCTCATCCAGTTCAGCAGTCAGTTTATATCTCCACAAATAAATTCACACTTTGGGAGCAGCTCCCTCTCTCTATAACGGAGCTGCTTCTCGCACTCTCGGATTGTGACACCCAGAAAAAGTTGCATCTGCTCTTTCTTGGTACTGAAGGTCAGTTTCTCACTCTTTGCCAGTGTTTTGATTGACACGTTGGTGTACTTAGGGAGTACCAGAGGAGCTCGTTGCTGTTTGAACAGCCAGTTTTTCCGCCGGGGGAGCTCTTACGACGAGCTGCCGAGTTTACTTTGGGAGGTCAGGGACCATTTTTTGTTTGCTTGGGCGCGGCGCGAGCATCTGGGCCGCCCTCCCTCAAGAATACACCGACCGCACATTAGCGACAGGCACAGAGTTCCTCGTGTAATAACAAATTACCATTTTGTCAGAGTTGCGTGCACACATAACAAGAGAGAGAAGGGAACCCCCCCTGAGACATGTTGTGACACAGAAAATAGTTTAGTTTCCCCCCTCGCTGTTTTCATCTGCGTCGTTTTTCAAAGGATGGGATGCCTACAGCTGTTTTAACGTCGAGGCCCCCGCCCGCTTGTTCGTTCCAATTTCTCCAGTGTCAAAGCCATTACTCCTGTTCCACTAAGGATCTTTCAGTCTTCACCATGGCAACATAGATGTTTTATCAGAGAGAGGTTGGGGGGGAAAAGACTAACACGGTACTATAGTAACAGGATGTGGGAGACCTTTTTTCAAGTCAAAGTTGATGTATTGTGGAGTGAAACGGGGGCAAAACTTGAACGCTGATAATCGCTGGAGGAAAAACAAAAAGCTATTTTTTTATGTCAAGATCATTTTTAAGTATAAATATTAAAGTTCCCTCATGAGATGATTCAGTTCAGGACTTGGAAAAAGTGCTGAAACATGCAACTTCTCATGAGCATTTTGTCGGTAGCGTCGATGGCAGCACCGTGTCCCGTTTGCTTACGTATCCTGCACAAACCGCGACTGATGGGGCTGTACGTCACGTCATCTTCAGGACAGCTCGTAAGAAAACTACCAGTTAGTTAAAGTAGCTGTAAATATGTTTTCCAAAGAAACATAATGACCACTTTCAGATGTCTGTCTGCCCTGTGTGAGTGTGAACTTTAATTTATTTGTATAAGTGATTTTTTTTTTTTTTTTTTTAGGCCTGTAGTCAAAATGCTGAATACTGGACTGATGTATGACAGATAAAGGAATGTGATGATGTTACGGCTTTTAGAGGGATTAGCTCCGCAAAGAAATGAAACCTGCACTGAAACACCTGCAATGACGACGCACCTCAGAATTCAGTGTCACCGCTGGATCACTTTACATTTACATGAGATTTTTTTTTTTTGTTTTATACTATGTTTTTTTTTTGTCATAATTGTCATGTTGGCTCTCGCTGGTGTCCTGTGAAACCTCTTCTGTGAAGTTGTGGAGGCGACTCTTCTGTGCGTCGGGGGCGCCCCCTGCTGCCGGAGAGAAAAGCTGGTTCGTTCACAGACCGGCCAACACAACAACGCCTTTTTCTCTCTCTCCTCCTCTCCTCTCCGTTGTCTGGTTCCCTCCTTGTAAATTGTACAGACTGCAAAACTTAAGCCACACATAAGATAGAAAAAAAAAATCAACTGACCCTTTTAAACTTGTAAAAAAAAAAAAAAAATGAAAGTATGATAGTAGAAATGAAAATAATGAAAACTAATGCTGAAAAAAATGGAACTCTGATGAATGTGATATATATTTTATTGATCTTTTCTGGGAGGGGAAAATGAGTATATGTGTACAAACATATGTATGTTTAATTTCCAATCTCAGGTTCCGATGGACCAAATAAATTTTTTTAAATTAACATTAACATTTGTCATTATTACGAACATTTTTTCACATGTAGATTTCCATTTTAAGTTTGTTTTTTTTGTTTTTTTTTTTTAGTTTGTGACTTGTGGAAAACAACCCTGACGGAGGTCAGAGCAGAAATGAGTTTTGATTTGTTTTCTGTTGAGGCTTTTTGTTTTTGATGAATAATAAGGAAGTCAAAGCTTTCAAGCTGCAAATATTTAAGTGTGAAAAACAGTCTGATGAAAGGATAATGTATTTACATATCCAAAATGTTTTTCACTTACATGTGGACTTGTTTACTGCGCCATTATTGATTCCAGAAATCCACTTTCTGATGTGTTTGTTATCATTGCTTCCTCTTTGCTTTGCCCTGTGATGTGCATCTTCTCATCTCTGAACTCTTCCCAGCAGACAGAATGTTTTTGGCGGATATATATCTCTCTGGTATCTCGTGTTTATGTGTCCTCTCTACCTCTTCTCCCAATCCTCCTCAACCCCACCCTTCTTTTTCTAAAAATGTCCTGCTTTCCACTCCTCTCTTCTCTATCCCCCCCCCC